>OZ019977.1:6005372-6050342 GCA_963970395.1 Ephialtes manifestator
ATTTTAATTTTATCGCACAAAAATTTCCTGAAAATGATTTTAACGCACAAAAATTCCTTGAAAATGAATTTAATTTTACGTACGAAAATTTCCGAAAAATGAATTTAATTTTACGCACGAAAATTTCCTGACAATGAATTTAATTTTAATGCATGAAAATTTCCTGTAATCAAACACTACTTAATATCGCAAATTTTTCTGAATCTAATTTTAACGCACAAAAATTTCCTGACAATGAATTTAATTTCAACGCATGAAAATTTCCTGTAATGAATTTAATTTTAACGCACAAAAATTTTCTGAAAATGAATTTTTATTTTAACGCACGAAAATTTCCTGAAAATGAAATACCGCAATATCCGAATACAACGGAATTACACACACAAATAATATAGAACAATATAAAAGGAAAGAAGAAAGGAAGGAAAAAAAATCGACATATATATATATAGTTCAAACGCATCAATTAACAGACAGAATCTTACCAATTTCCGCTGCCAATTCATTCACAACAGTCAATGGCAGAGTTTCTCAGGTTCTACCACTAACAATTGAAAATAGAGTTTCCCAGGCTCCATTCACAATTTTCACTCAGACATTAATGACAGAATTTCCCAGGTTCTGTCACTTGATAATTAATAGCCACTGATAGCAGAATTTCCCAGGTTCTGCTATCGATTATTGGTAACAGAATTTCCCAGGTTCTGTTACCCATTCATACCAAAATTCGCACACATGCACAGTGAAAGGAAGAAGAAGCAAGCCAAGCAAAATAATTTGGACGAAGAAACACTCTTTAGATCCCGGACGAGCCCCCAATTTTTGTTACGGCACAGATCCGTTTTTCCCGAAAATTCACTCTAGGCAAAAAAGAGTGAGGCTCTCCCTGTTACGCTAGATTACAGGTGAATTAAAAGGGCGGATGGGTGTTATGGCCTTGTTTAGAGCCTACCCTCTCGGGCAAAAGCTCGGGAAAAGGCCTAAGGGTGTTTCTTCGACTTTGATAATAAACGGAAAACTGACTTACCGGTACTGCTGTAAAGGCCGATGGGTGGATGTAAAAACGATGGTCGGGTAGCTGGAACCGATGGTGCGACGTCAAAGGTGACGGGAAGTTTCAGCGTGAACGGCAGCAGGAGTCGGTTGTAGGGTGATCGTTGAGTGCAGTAATTAATTAAAGGCACAACACTTGATATTTTTTTCCTTAAACACTGCGGTTTATTTTGAAACAAAAACTGAACGGAATACATCTTACACTTCAAATTGGCTAAAATTCACTAATGACCGGGGAACGACGGACTTGAACTATTAACTCACGCGGCTATGACCAAAATTTCAAAGTTCGACTACCACAAAGGTTCAGGTAACCAGTGTGACTCTGAGCGGCGAATTAAAACTACTGCGCGAAAAAACTGTAGACCGGGACTGACGCGGCGCGTCAAGGGCCACATCTTATATAGACATCTGAAGATATACAAATGATAACCCCTGAGAGGGGGCACCCACTAGAGTTCATTCAGTCGTCCCCACCATGCCTTTTGTCTTAGAGCTAGCTTATTAACACTATGGTCTCAATATTAATAATTAACAATTATCGATTATGCATAAATTATTCGATCTATGGTAAATAATGCAAATCTCATTTGCATAAAACTCCTGAATTTTACAAAGGCAACGATTTGTTAATTGACAATTAATAATTATTGAAGACGATAAACAATAAATTACATATTTTCAAAGATAATGATTTCGATCTCGACAAACTTAAAAATGCGGATTTACTTTTGTAAATTAACAAACTTCATTTATTAATTTAGAGAAATCTCGATCTTTGAAATAATTGAAATAATTAATTAACAATATCCTGAAGCTAATGGAATAAACCTTAAATTTAACCAACAACTATAATATGAATGTTCATATAATTATGTGAAGATATATATATATGTATCTTAAACAATTATTATTTAAATCCTATTGTTCCTAAACCATAGGAGTCATCAAGGGGACGTCGGGGTGTCCACAGGCGGAGGGAGGAGAGTTCCTATAGCCCCATCGCCTTCCCTCTGCTGCTTGTAGGCCTATGATGCTGTCCTCCTTGCGCTCCCGCCTTCCGTAGCTTCCTTGTTCTTCATTTTCTTCTTACACACGCGCTATGGAGTGCCCTCGCTGTAGCGTGGACCTTGGCTAGCTATGGCGCTCGCTCCTCTTCTTACGCACGCGATGAGGTGCCCTCGCGGTAGCGTTGTTCGTTATAGGCTGCAGCGCTCCATCGGTATAACGTTCTCGTTCTCCTTAGGCTGTCCCGTTCTGCTATGTCCATCTTCTCCTAGCCCACTGCAATCTTGATACACCTTCCTCCTTTTGCACTGCGTTGGTATGGTCATTCCCGAGAAGTTTGGCTCCGCCGAATGGTGATCTCACTGGTCGCGTCGGCATATACAATCGTCGCTGGTTTATTAATTTTCATCCGGCGACCGATGACATAGGTTTAGTTATAATCAACAGCGTTCGTTTGCAACACAACACTTTCTTCCTTGGATTGTTTACGGTAGAAGACGAACTGTGCGCACCGGAGTTGGCACCACCAAAAAAAACAAGTCAACGGACGAGGTCTTTCGCGGGATTGACAATCCATCCTTTGTCTTTGATCTCATGTACCTATCTTATTTAAAACATCCGATGCCCACGTGTAACTCCCAACTCCGCACTGCAAAAGCTATGGCTCTCAGGTTTACCGACTCTTCAGCAAAGAAAAACGCAGACATCTAGGCGGCTTTAACTGCAGGGACCTCTTAGTGTTTAGGGTCTTTCTGTGAGCACCTTGGCGTTACAGCTCGAAGTCGCTCTGCCTTTTGCACGAGGCTAGGGTCAGATTACTCTGCGTCCGGTGATCCTAATTTAAATAAACAACAAGAGATATTCCTCGGTTGTTTAAACAATGATATAAGTCGATATTCTAGACGCGTGAGCTCCGACCCGCGTGACTGGAGAGCCCACCCGGCCACGTGTAAAGTGCTCATAGACACTCAACTACGCGAGGCGGGCATAATGGACCTCCAGGTTTTTCGAACGTTCGCCATGCATCCCTGTTTGCCTGCTCCAGAGTCTTTACGTGAATTTTTCCAAGGGTACAGGACCCGAAAGTTACGAGACGTAACAATATATTGATAAGTACATGTGTAGCATATTACAATATTCTTCTTCATAAGAAGAAATAATAAAAAAAATAGCAAATAAATGAAAAGTTGATTACAAAAATAAATTAGACCTCAGTACATGACGAGTTTTTATACTTACTCTTGATATAAATATCCAAAATGGTCCAGTTAACGGCATTTTGCTAACTCGCCAAGTACTGAGGTCTAATTTATTTTTGTAATCAACTTTTCATTTATTTGCTATTTTTTTTATTATTTCTTCTTATGAAGAAGAATATTGTAATATGCTACACATGTACTTATCAATATATGCTACAGATGTTTTTGTTTAACTTTAAAACTGATTGTATGTGTAAACTGTATACTGTTCCAAACTTTTACCCACTGTACTTTTTAGGATAAACAATAATACTGTTCAAGTATTTTTTCACATGTACTTGGCTGTACATGTTGCAGATGTTTTCCGTTTATTTCAAAACTTTTTTCACAGTATTCACAGTAGACAGTAAATATTGGACTAGTCTTTTTACCCGCAGTGATTTTTTTAGATGGACAGTATTTTTTGGGGTAAACAGTAATGTCACTGAAGATTTTTTTTTTGACAGATTTTTTTTGGGATATTGATTTTTTTTTTTGGGATTGATCACGTAAATGTACATGCCTCAAATTTTTACCCGAAAGGGTTTTTTTGGGGTTCGACTATCTTCGATATTTACTTGTCCGAAATAATATTTCGAAATTATTACCCGCTTGAATAACATTGTACTGCACTTTATTATTTGTCATACATATGTTTTGTAGTGTGTTATCGGTGTATATGCAACAAAGGTTCAACATCTCAAGTGTCTACCGATGTGCGCATGCTGGCGTGCGCACCCATGTAGTATACGTTTATTATATACACGTGCCATCCCGCCAATATGTCGAAGGAACAACAAAACAAAGATAGAAAACCAGGACGCCCTAGGCTAATGGCTGCTGACGAGATCGAGGCGATTATTGAATCGTTTGCCGAAGACATCTTTGTCAACGGCACAGTTGTCTCGAAGAAAAACAAAGTTTGGAAATTGATGTCCGAGAAAACTAAAGGAGTTAAAAATGCTCGTGGATTTTATAGTTATTTCATGGACAATCGAAACAACATTCGAACTCGTCTACGGGAGGCTAGCGGTGATTTCACGTCGGGCTTCGTAAACACGTCTACTACGTTTTTACACGAGTTAAATGGTGAAGCAGAGACCACCATTGGCAACGAAACCGAGGCGTCAATCCTCAAAGGCGCAAAAGTGATACAAATTAATTTCACACAACGTGAATTCATCGATCTGCTGCAACAAAAACAATATAACCGCACTGAAGAAGAACGACCAAAATTAAGTTACCGGCAGTATACTACTTTCGTTCCAGGCGCGTGGCAACTGGCAATCAACGAAAAATTGTGGGCGAAGAAAGAAAAGCATGGATTTCACTTTAAAACCCACAAAATTTCGTGGTATTCCAACACCGCATATTTTGAGGGTCCCTGAAAATGTGGCTCGGAAATTCGAGGTGATTTAGAAGATATCACGTGTGATATTATTGTTATTCGGTGCACAATTACACCAGGAGACGGCTCGGAATGCGGCAAAAGATATTGTCGAGATCCAGAAAGAAAAGCGATCGGCAAGATGTTAGTTGAAGGCAATAAAGGCGTATATGCATATAGAGCTGAGCGAGCCGATGAGCTTATGTCTGAAGGCGATCCCGAGCCTGGCTACTTTTATTCAGCCGATGTTTATAGGATGATTAAAAGCAAGCAGAAGAAGCACGGACGTAGGCACACTAGTGTATTAACTTCCTTGGAGCTTCTCCAACTGACGGAATTGAAAAGCGTAATTCACTTGCTCTCTGTCAATCCATTCTACGTTGACTATTGGTCTCACCATCAATTGGACGTCTACAGGAATTATTGCAGGACCGACAACTCGCGAATTAGCATCGACGCAACTGGAAGCATCGTCAGGAAAATCAATCGACTCGACAAAACAAAATCTGGAGCTATTTTCCTGTACCAGTGCGTGGTTAACGACGGAGAAGCACAATACTCCGTCAGTCAAATGCTCACGGATGCACACCGAAGAAAGCGAAAACAGCATCGCTTTCTGGCTTACAGAATGGCTAAAATCAGGAGCACCATATCCAAAAGAAGTTGCAACTGACTGATCGCAGGCTCTACTCGCCGCTTCTATTCGGGCATTTACGGGTTATTTAACTGTCAACGACTATTTAGAAGAGTGCACGGAATCTAGCGTGCCAAAATGTTATATACGACTGGATGTCGCGCATATTATGAAGGGGTACGCCGACTTTCTATCAGATACGAGGATTCGGATCAAGCGGTTCTACCTAGGATGTATTGAACAGCTAATACTTGCAAAAAATAAGCATGAAGCCGACAAGCGTCTCACGTGGCTGCTGACCGTGTGCCGCAGTGAAACGGAGGGACGGACGGAAAATGGCCCGACCTTATGCGATGTTCGAAAGCGAAAGCTACATGATTTGTTGATTCAATCACCCAATACGATAATTTATGAAACTATAAGTGAGTATTGATTTATTTACGTATTTATTTATGTGTTTTGTAAAAATATCTTCTAATAATATATTCTGTTGGGCACGGATATAGCATTTACGGAATTGGGAAAAGTCTAGGAGATTATTTCTTTTTTAACTTGGCGTCTTTTATTAATTTTTTATTTATTTAAAACCCTGGAAATTGTACTCCACTCACATTTTGTTTTACATTTCCTGCTGAACGGCGTTACATTTTTCGACAGAACTTGCTTGATGCTGAACAAAAAAAAAACCAAATAAAAAACGAGCCAAAAAATTGGAAATAATTCTCTTCTTCTGGGATGAACCCAAAGGATTTATTTGTAACTCTACTAACAGGTTGGGTCAATGGGGTGCTTCGAAACCACATTTATGGGTCTTACACTCTATGCAGGATCTAGAGAATATTGCTTTAAGGATTGGCCTTTGCTAGATTTCATTCTCTTCGCAGTTACCCTGTGCACCTTTTAATTGGAGAATTTTTATTAAGGTCCTTAAAGCAGATTTATAGATAAATATATAAAATGTCACAATAACGTTGGCATCTGAGAAATGGATTTTTTAAAGTTGGTCTATAAAAAAAAATCACTTTCATTAAAAGGTGCGCAGTGTATCTGCAAAGTCTTCTAGCTCCTGCGTAGAGTGTAAAACCAATAAATCTAGTTTCCAACCAATTGACTCAACCGGTTGGTCAAGTTATAAAAAGATCCTTTGGGTTCATTTTGAAAGGGGGGAATGATTTCAAATTTTTAGTTAAGTGAGGGGCAAAGTAGTCCTTATTATAAAAAAACGTTTTTGACTGACTCGTCCCCTTCAATACCATGAAAACTGATCTCGAATAATAATCCTAAGACCAGAGTGATTGATGAATAATTTTTTTTGCTAAATCTAAGAATAAACGTAATTTTTGTTGTTTCGAGATAATTTCACGGATTTCCTCAAATACATATAATTTGAAGTGGATACTTAAAAAGAAAAATAAAAAATTGTTTTCTAGTACTCGTTGATTACTTGATAATCGGTTTCATGGCAACCATGATTCTATGCTGTCTAGGCTTATAATTTCTTCCCTATTTTATTTTTGTTATAGTTATTTTTATTTTATATCTAATAGCATCAATACTCGAAGACAATGCCGAAGATGAGAACGGAAACGTGGACGCCCAGCAAGAAGAGAAACGAGAGAATGCGGATGCCGGAAACTCAATTGACGAAAAATCTGAGAAGAATTCTTGGCATGCGTGGGGACTGCATATCGATAATTCCGTGCAAAATTCGATCGAAAATGAAGTCGGCGATGGCGATAACGCTCATTTTCATCCGCGTCTAGCTGACCGCCTCGTACGAGACATGAGGCTTTTCCCGCTGTGGTCATGCATTTGCCGGAACAATTTCAACCAGCTTCGAGCGCATCAGTAGAATCCGATTTTAAAAATCTGAAAAGAAATTTATTACAAAATGAAGCTCTTCCGATGAGAGCAGATGACTTTATTATAAAACACGTCAAGCACATCAGCGGAAAAACTAAAATCATTGACGCAATAGTTGCCAATACAGAATCCAAAAGCGATGAAGAAACGTCGGAGTTCGGCGACAGCGCGTCAGCAAACGGGAACAATGTCGAGGATGCTGCAGATGAGTATCTCCATTTCGAAAAAGATGTTACGATTGCCAACTCAACTTATGATGCTCAGACGGGAACAGAAGAAAGGTTTCAATGCGAGAAACAAACCTTCCCGGTTAAGAGCATCCCCGATATTGACGCGGACTCTGTGTACGACGCTCGTGTCAAAGAAAAAGGAACGTTTGAAGTAGAAAAAGAAACCTGCACTTTCGATAATATCTGTCTTCCGGCAGATACTCCAGCAAATGATTTTACTCCTGCAGAACCGGAAATGCCTGAAGCCGAACGAGGAACGAGGAATCTTCCGGCAATCGTCGAAGATGTGCAGTATCGAGAGGGGTGCATTGCATGCATTCGCCACGACGTTCCAAATGGTGCCCACAAATGTGTATTTTGTAAGAAACCGGTCCACGCATTGCCAAACTGCGCAGAAGCAGCAAAAGGAGAAGAGGAAGGCTATGGGCAAAAAAGAGTTTGCGTTGCATGTCTTAAAGACTTTCCAGACAGTGTGTCCAAAAATTTGGTTTCTAACGCCAAAGAAAATTGGAGAAATTTGGCAGCCAGTCCGCCAAAACGGTCTGCTCGAAATGCCAAAGCTCAGAAACGTACTGCAACTAATGATTCTGACCAGGATGCTCTAAAAGTTCAAAAGCTTGACTTTACCGCTGCCGAATCAAAAAAACGATCCCGATATCTCCAACCAAATTTTTTAGATAACGAACTGGTATTACATGAAAAACTAAGCAAAGTTCCTATTCTAAGGAACGGTAACCAGATGGGTCTAAAGCCGATTTCACTACAAAAGAAAAAAATTACATTGAGCAATACTTGCGCCTACGATAGCATTTTTCAAATCTTTCTCACTTCAGCACTTGACTCAGCGGAATTTTGTGCAAACTGCAGCAGTACTCCCAATGAATTTTTACGCATGGTTCAGAAAGTTGAGAAAAACGGACTGCGAACCGATTCGTATCGTACACGAGCGAAAATTCTTTCGGAGATTGGTACCGTTACGCAGAGTCGTTGTGGCGTTGATCTCATTGATTGCCAATTAACGGTTGGAGGACTCTGCCAAGAATTAGTCAAAGACGTTCCAAGTCTCACGGAAATAGTTCGATGCGCAGGAGGTTGTCCGGAACGACGGATTGCTTTGCCTCGAATCCAAGTCAATCGCAAAGAAGCTAATGATACGATGCAGTTTATGAAGGCCATCGAAGACTGCATGGCGTTAGACAACCGACGTTGTGCAAGCCACGTATGTCCATCAACAGTATCTCCAAGTGTTGTTGTTGACCCCGGTGAGTATATATGAGGCCACCTCCAGACATCAATGTCGCGGATCTTTTTGAAATTTAAGTATGTTCTAGTACTCGTCCGAACAAAATTTTTTACATATGTAGTTACATGACAACGTCTATTGCTGCGGAGTTACAAGCTAATGACGATTTTGACCAGTTTTTATTTAAGTCTCATTATCTTGAAAATGCCTCAGCAAAACGCAAAAGTGCTAAGGATTTAAAAAAAATTATTTTCATGGACTTGAGGACAAAAAAATCCATAACTTGATGGTCCATATTAAAATTGATTTTTTGGTAACTATGACAACTGTCTATCGAGGACTGAACCGCATTTTTTATTTGAATAAAACTTTGTTTATGCAAACTGTATCTAAAAAAAAGACCCGTATTTTTTGTTGGGCAAAAAAAAATGTTTTTTCAAAAGTTATGGGGAATTCTATTTAAAAAAGAAAAACGAGTGCATGGCGAACTTCAAAAATTAATATCTCCGGTTCTACTTGTCCTAGGAAGATGAACCAAAGCGCATTTTAAAATCGGAAATATTAATTTTTGAAGTTCGCCATACGCTCGTTTTTTCAACAAATTTAATATCCCATAATTAAAAGAAAAAACATTGGTGGCTAAACAAAAAATACGGGTGTTTTTTTTTAATATAGCTTGCGTAAAAAAGTTGCATTCGAATCAAACAATGCGACGTCAAAAAACACCCAAATCCGGCAGATTTAATGTAGAATTGCTCATATACAATAAAACCCATCAAAGATAATATGTTAGAAATGAATATACTGTATTCGCCATTTTTGCATTTATGGCGTATATTAAAGTTAATCTACAACTATGGTAAAAAATGTCCCATTATTTTTTAACATGCTTGGATAGCAAAACGAACTTAATATTCGGCATTATAGAAACAACGATTCCCATATAGTATATTCACTTTAAAAAAATGTTAACAGTATACAAATGAATTAAAATCATCTTATATTATATCATCTTTACAGGTTCATTTCTTTTAATCGAGATGTCCATGGATACAGCAGAAGGTAATGAACCGCAGCGATTACTCGACATACCCACCGATCTCACACTGTCATTTTCCAGTGAAGTGTATCACCTCGCTGGGGTAGTACAGTTCAAACCGCCAATTATGACTCGTCGAAGCTCGGACACAAATGAAATAGGGCATTACACCGCGATATCATACAGACGAGACAACAGTTGGATCGCGTATGACGATACAAAGGAACGAGCTAACCTCTTGACGCCGAAATATAAAGCATGTTGTCACATATTGATGTATATAAGGTGACATGGGTCCATGGAAATACAGAAAAATCTATATCGTGTTTATAATCCCTGTCCTAAATTTATTACCTACCCGAATTATCATCATGAATTGATCTCAGAAACGTTCTGTTTTAATTACTCAATACTATATGATACCTGCTGCATGTAAATATATCAATGTAACTACACTACACGGAAAGAAAAAAGTAGTTGTGGCGACGAACTGCAGTATATGCTGTGCCATGTGTTAGTCACCGAAATTAAATCGCAATCGCAGTCTCTCTTGTTCTGCCGATAAATCAGTTTTCACAACTACTATTTTCTTTCCGTGTACTACTCCTCACGCTTCGTTAATTGAATACCGAAGAGTAAAATCTCTTTTTCGAATGCGGTTGACTCGGTAAAAGATATATGAATCGCGTAATCATATCTTCTGTAATCGATGTTTTTAGCGCATTGATATAATCAAAGGGCGTCCTCAATGAAAAATTATTCGAATAGAAAGTATCATTTCCAAGCGATTTAAAAAATCTCGGGCGAAATCAAACAATCAAACATGTACACATTTGATACATGGTACAATACTAATCACAATAAACGGACAGCAGTGGATGCGCGGTCGGTATGTGGCTCTGGCGGTCCCCAGAATTAGTCAGCATTATCTGCGGTCATAACTTGGATGGGTGACCACTTAAGGGGTTAGGCCACTCTAGAATTTTCGAAAAATCGATTTTTTTTTCTCCTTGGAAATGACTCATTAGGGTTTCTAGAAGGCTGTCCCAAAAGATTATTGCAGGCAAAAATTTGTAAATGCCCCATTTTCGATTTTTAATGGGAGGCCGCCCGGTTAGCAGCCCCAGTGGGGTTAAGTCCGGCTGGTGGTTACATCCCAGCACTGGCCCAAGGCTAGCCGAGCCTCGCGTACTAGCACAGTCTCGGGCCAGTACTGGGATGTAACCTCGTGCCAGGCCTCACCTACCTGGGAGGGAACCTCTTTTGTGTGCGCTTCGGTAAAGGTACTGAGAAGGGTCAAAGCAGGTATACGGCAGATAAACGCGTTTATCTCAAAACTGCTCTTTTCAAGTTGGCCGGAAACATGACTCAAAAAGTTTACCACCGATTTATTTGAAATTTTGGATATATCTTCAAAAATACATTATCTACAGAAGTACGTAGGATTTTTTTTTTTACGTTGCATAGTTTTTTGTTATTGACAATTTTCGAACGATTTTTAAGCCAAATTTTTGAAATTTCACTTTAGATGCTCGCCATTTTGTCAAAAATGCCTGTATCGAAAAAATCCTACGTACTTCTCTAGCTACTCTTATGTATAAGTGAAAACCATTAAAAAACTCATCATAATTAAAAAAATTACTGAAGCTGTGTGTCCGGCCGTGGATTCCAAAAAAAAAAGAGATGTCATCGCAACAACGCTGTACAGCCGCCATTTTTAAATTAATGACTATGAAAAAATTACTATATATAGTTAATAATATGTACAATAAATAGCCTTTCTCAAAAAATCGATGTCTCTAATAGATTTTCTGAAAAAAATTCCCAAAAAAAGCCTTTTTTGTGGCCCTCTAGAGTGACCTAACCGCTTAACCATGCACTGGTTTGCGCGATAACTGCGGTGCGAGGCGATTTTTTTGAGTTTTTAAAATGTAATCTGATTCTGTAGAAACTCAGTAAAAAAAAGTTGCCTGTATCGGCCAGGTTTTCCGCAGTTTACCGGTATCCTTGTGAGATAAACTAATGCATTAGGATCAGTGGCTGCGGAAAATACTCTAGGGGGGTTTCTATGAAGGAACGGGGAAAAGGGAGAGGGACAACGTAAAAGCCTGAATAAGAACATGCGAATACTATTCACGATGATTGCCAGTATAACTTTATCAATGTCACTCCTGTGGTATATCTGTTGTAACACGATTCTTTATTCCGCGATAATTCGGGAAAATTATCCCGGAGAATCGCACGACAAATTCGGCACCCTTAAATACACCAAAAATGCACTAGGGCGCCAGGCCCTTCTTTTATTGCCTGAAGGGCCAAGAGGAAGAAAACTATCAATTATTCGACGCGAATACTCTTCGCACAAGCTGCTCAATCCGAGAGACTAGGTCGTGGGGGGTTAAGAGGGGGGAATCTTCAAAAATAACTGCAAAACCCAAAAAAACCGATATAATATATAATGTGCTCGCTTTAATTAAACCAAATAAAATAATTGGCGAGTACAGTAGGAGGCTCGGAGCCTCCAATATTCCCAAATACGATTTTACAAAAAAAATGGTTCCCAGACGGGGAACCCGTGCTCACTGGCACAACTGATTCTATATAAACTAAAATTAGTAATAAATAAATTCAAAATAAAAAACAAAAAGAATTACAAATTCGTCAAGAATTGGCCTGAACGCTACGCGTCACGCCGCAAAATAGTGAGAGAGTCTTCCCTCTCACTCTTACGCTACGGGACGGCTGAGGCACGTCTCGTATTTTCCAATAAATTAAATATTCCCAAAAAACTATGGAAAATCAAATCCAATAAATACAACTTTCGGCTAAAGTTAGATTCTTTCGTTCGGTTGGCCGTAGCCAAACCGAGCAGACCCCGCGAGATACTCTATGGGCCAGACGAAAAGGATCCCGCCTCGTGGTGGCAGAAGGCCTGAATTTCTTCCAATAATTACCAAAAACACTATTTATTATGTCACGGCACCTGACAGTACAATATCAAAATGCACTGACCCACCTCTATTACGCGATGCTCCGTGTTAAGGACCGAAACAACGTCCTTCCTTCTTTTCCAATTAATTCCTATGGTCCGATATAATATTTCCGATACGGTTTCCAATATATTACAATAGTTCGTGCGCTACTGTTCGCACGCGTGTCCAGCCAACAAGTGACGAGTCGCGGCGCGTGCCGGACTCGCCAAAATCGCTCGAGGACGAGAGGAGTGCGCGGAGGGTACGCATCCCTTCGCAGCGACACATTTATTAGTGGTCTGTCGCGAAGACAGACTACCATTCGACGCGGGAGTTCCAAACTCTCGCGTATGAATTCTTGATGCATGGAGCTGCCCTCGCTGCTGGCGTCTCCTCTTCCTCTGAGCTCCTGGATCCCAAAGACCATGCCGATTGGAGGTACTGATGCAGTACCTCACTCGTAGAAGGAAAGAAACGTTGATCGCCAGTGGGAGCGGGGACCGTGACATGTAAAATGTGTTCCAAACGAAATCAATAAATAATTCCTATAATCTCGCGTAGGTCTGGTCGATTTGACGCGACGCCGCAGTTTTGCCCTATTTTGCCTTGCAGCCGTATCCCGGCTTGCTGGCTGGACCATTTCTATGTCGCGGGCGACGTCGAAGGGGGGAGAGATGCAACGGACACCGCGTAACGCGAAATGCCGCGTTACACTGTATATCTGTATGTAAGACACGACGACAATATATATATATGGCCAGCATTGTAGCTGTGTATATACTCCGGGCACGGCCGAGTCAGTCTTGACTCGACCGTCGAATAAACGAGTCGTTTACTCCCGAATCCTGTGTTGATTACTCGCCTTTCTCGGACACCACAGTGGCGACGAGGATAAATCAACGGTAATGGCAGTACAGTAAAAAAAAAAAAAAAACAAAAAGCCAAAAGGATGTGAACAAGAGTTAATGTCGGACAAAAAGGAAGTGTACGATAAGAGTGCGGGGAAGACTAGCTGGTTATAGAAGTTAACGAAAGCGGAATTGATCACAGAACTGTTAAAGTTAGTGGATGGCGTTGACGAGAATGAGAGCATAGGCATGCTACGGAAGCAATTGGCGACAACGTGGAGAGCGAAGTTCGAACAGGAATCATTGGAAGACGGAGACCATAGTCAGGACGAAAGTGGGAAGCCAGAGCTAAAAATTACAAGGAGAAGAAGGATGAGTTCGACGGAAAAAATTCAAGTACAGTTCAAATTGGGTGAAGATGACTGGGAAATCTTTATAGAGCGATTGGAGTTTTACTTTGACGCGACGGAGGTAGCGAACGATAAAAGGCGATCGGTACTGCTGACAAAAGTTGATGTGGAAACATTTAACCTTCTCCGGAATTTAGCAGCGCCTAAGAAGCTGAAAGATATGACATACGATGCAGTGGTTAAAATATTGAGTGATCATCTTGCCCCACAGCCGTCGGAGGTAGCCGAACGAGCGAAATTCGCGAGACTCAAGCAGAGCACGGGAAAGAAAATTGCGGAATTTGTTGCGGAACTTAAACTGGCCGCCCGGCACTGTAAATTCAGAGATGACCAAGAAAGACTTCGGGATCAATTTATTGCTGGAGTACGGGATACAACAACGAGAGTCGAGCTGTTCAGAACGAAGGATTTGACCTTCGAGTCGGCAATACAGCTAGCATCGGAGATTGAAACAGCTCAGGAGAACGCTGAGATTAACGCATCGCCGAATTCATTGAACGAGACAACGTCGGAAATAAATAAACTCGGTCGACCGCAGCAAACTTACAGAGGCCGGCGAAATTCTGCGACTGGGTCGAGACCAAGAGGCAGCTCGCAACAGGCGAATAATCGATCGCAGAACGGTCCAACGTCCCTGTTGTGGAAAGTACGGACACACAATCAACATTTGCCGATATAAAGATTTCGCGTGTTGACGGTGCCACCAGCGGGCCACTTGGAGAGGGTTTGCAGACAGAGGGAGACGGCGGGGGCCGTCAAACAAGTAGCAGCTCATACGATCGTATAGCTAGCGTGACGGATAGGATTAATAGTTTGGGGCAAGTGAGTAAGAAGCGCGTGGAACCACAGTTTATTACGATTTCGGTAAACGGGAAATATTTGTCGATGGAAGTAGATACGGGTTCCGCGGTGTCAACAATATCCGAGAGAATGAGAGCGCGATTGTTGCCGAACACAAAGGTAGAGAGAACTCGAAGGAAATTTAAAGCAGCAGGCGACACGGTAGTCGTTCCAATGGGGATAATAAGAAATTTTAATATAGAATACGAGGGAACACGAGCAAGCGGAGATTTGTATGTTATCGAAGCAGACAACCCGTTGATCGGAAGGCCGTGGCTAGAGTAGTTTAAACTATTTCCTTTGGCGCGCGCGACGATCGCGAACGTGCAAGTAACGAAAACAATGAGAGAACGAATAGAGAGCAGGTACGCCACGCTATTTGCTGATGGATTAGGGACCTTTAAAGGGAAGCGTGTAGAATTAACTTTGCAACCGGGAACGAGACCCATTTTTAAGAAGGCAAGGGCCTTACCGTTCGCACTGATTAATAAAGTAAATGCAGAATTAGATAGACTACTCGAGGCGGGAGTGATAGTTCTGGTAGAAACGAGCGAGTGGGCTACGCCAATTGTACCAGTATTGAAAACAGATGGGTCGGTCCGCATATGTGGTGACTTTAAGGTCACATTGAATCCAAATCTGATTGTGAAACAATACCCACTGCCACGTAATGAATTCATTTTGCGAAAATTAGCCGGAGGCGAAAGATTTAGCAAGATAGACTTAGCGAATGCATATCAACAAATACTCTTAGCCGAAGAGAGTAGGAAGTACACAACGATCGCGACACGTCGAGGGTTATTCCAATATACGAGATTAACGTACGGAATTGCGTCAGCCCCGGCAGATTTTCAACAGATTATGGACAATTTAACCGCAGACTTAGATGAAGTTGATTTTTTTTTAGATGATGCGTTTGCCACCGGAAAAACGGAAGACCAACATTTCCAAGTAGTCGACCGATTGTGCAAGAAGTTATGGGAAAGTGGTTTCAAGATAAATTTAAAAAAAAGTGTTTTCAACGCTGAAAAAATAGAATACTTCGGGTTCATAGTGGATAAGAATGGGATGCACCAAACCTTTGAAAAAACAAAAGCCATTGTAGAGGCACCGCAACCACAAAATATTAAACAATTACAATCGTTCATCGGGTCGGTAACGTATTACGATAAATTTATTAAAAATCGCGCGACCTTATTGCAACCCCTGTATGCGTTGTTACAAAAGGGAACGAAATGGGTATGGACGCCAGATTGCACGCGCGCCTTCGAAAACATTAAGAAAGAGTTATCTTCAGCAAAAGTCCTAACGCATTACGACCCGAACAAGGAATTGATTTTGTCTTGCGATGCTTCACCGTATGGGGTAGGAGCAACGATAGCGCACGCGATGAAAGATGGTACGGAGCGACCAATAGCATTTGTGTCGCGGAGTTTGAGCGATGCGGAAAAAGGATATGCACAGATACATAGAGAGGCGGCGGCGTTTATGTTTGGGGTTGAAACGTTCTACGTGTACCTGTTCAATAGACAATTCACTTTAAAGACAGATCATAGGCCGTTAACATTAATCTTCGGACCAAAGAAAGGGATACCATTAATCGCAGCAAATAGGTTACAGCGCTGGTCCTTATATTTATCGGCGTTCCAATATAAAATACAATATGTCAAAGCGCAGGACAATGCAGTGGCCGACGCCCTGTCGAGTCTACCATTGCCGGAAAAAATAATAAAGAAAGAAAACAGAAATAACGTTAACATGAATTATATTCAAGAGAGTGATTTTATTAAAGCCGAGGACATCAGTCGAGAAATGAAAAAAGACGCCGTATGCGGCCGAGTAATGAGGGCAATTCGAGAGGGATGGCCGGAAAATAGCAAACAGGTTGATCAGGAACTACTGCCGTTCTACAACAGACGTACCGAGCTCAGTATAGAGGGTAACTGTGTTTTTTGGAGATACCGAATACTAATTCCGGAGGCACTAAAACCTCAGGTACTCGCGGAACTACACGCGAGCCACTTCGGCATAATGAGGATGAAGGAAATAGCGAGGTCTTTTTTTTGGTGGCCGTCACTCGATAAAGATATCGAGGAAATCGCAAGGTCATGTAAACAGTGCTTGGAGGGAGGTCGGAATCCCCCGAGGGCTAAATTGACTCCTTGGAAATGGCCCGAGCAGCCGTGGGTACGAATTCACGTTGACTTTTTGGGGCCGGTACAAGGAAACATGTTTTTAGTAATAATCGATGCCCACTCAAAATGGTCGGAAATCATTAACATGAAAAAAAATATCACAGCAGAAAAAACGACCCGTGTGTTAACGAGAGTATTCGCGCAATACGGCTTCCCCTTCCAGATAGATTCCGATAACGGGCCAACGTTTACGAGCGCGCAATTCAGTAATTTCATAAAGAATAGGGGAATCAAACATACATCCACGGCCCCTTACCATCCAGCGTCAAATGGCGCTGCGGATAATTTGGTAGGCACCTTTAAAGACAAGTTAAAAAATATAATTAAAAACGGCGTCGAACTCGAAGAAGCAGTCGCAAAATTTCTCTTAGACTATCAAACAACGCCGCATGCCACGACAAAAGTTACGCCGGCATCGTTAATGTATCGTAGGGAACTACGCACGGGATTCAGTTTACTGCGTCCGTCAGTCAGACGTACGGTAGAAAAAAAACAACAAGCGCAGATAAAAAATGGACCAGAAACAAAAGAGCGTTCGTTTGGCGTGGGGGAAGAGATCATGGTCAAGGATTTTCGCAGAAATCAACCGGGGTGGACGCGCGCGAGAATAGTCGAGCAAAATTCCCCAGTAACGTTCGGAGTAGCGATGGCGAACGGCGGGCAGGCGAAAAGACACATTAACCAAATGCGTAGGGGATGCGCGCGCGATAAGGAAGACCAGCAGAAAACTGTAACACCAGCGGTAAACATGCCAAGACGCTCCGCGCGTTTAGCTAGTAAAAAGAATAATAACGTAGCGATAATCACATAATTATTAAGCTTAGGTTAAGAAACATAAGGTTAAATATGAAAGGGAGAGATGTGGTATATCTGTATATCTGTATGTAAGACACGACGACAATGTACATATATATATATATACTATATGGCCAGCATTGTAGCTGTGTATATACTCCGGGCACGGCCGAGTCAGTCTTGACTCGACCACAACTCCAATTAAACAATGATCATATACTGATATCGAATACATTCTACTAAGTATTGCTGCTATTATGTTCTGTTATTATTGACGACGACTTGCAGAAACGATTATTAACTAGCTCTTTTGAAAAACTGAGCATACAATCTTTCCTCGGTGTGAAAGTTCAATATAGAGAGCAACTCGGCATGGAAAAAAATCCTTGCAGATGCTGTATTTTTAAGGAAAAGAACGAAATAATCGTAAAAGAAAAAACGATTTAAAATACGAAGTTAAAAAAAAAAGATCGCCAACGGAAAACAAATAAAAATCTAGTATCGGTCGGCACTAAAGGCATTGCGGTAGGCACTCGTTACTTTTGAAATAATTATGGGCTCTGACGGATGTGAGCCCAATATTACTTACGACTACTGTTCCCATGAAATTTGGCCTCATCGTAACTGCATTATAATAAATCGCCACATATACCGCGGTAGGTCCTTTTTTCTTACGGGACAATTATAGACTAATTATAGGGTCTTTAACGCAAATGAGCGCAATATTATTTACACCACCCTTTTCCACAAAACCACCCCCAACGTCAAAGTATTATAATAAAACGCCCTAAACATTGAGGTAGGCTCTTTTTTCTTGCGGGATAATTATAGGCTCATAATGGGCTTCTTAGAGCATGCCATCCCAATATTATTTACGTCACCCTGTTTCACGAAACCCACCCCCAACGTACCAGCATTAAAATAACATGCCCTAAGCATTGCCGTAAGCACTTTTTTCTTGCAGGATAATTATGGGCTCA
Source organism: Ephialtes manifestator (assembly GCA_963970395.1). Lineage (NCBI taxonomy): Eukaryota > Metazoa > Arthropoda > Insecta > Hymenoptera > Ichneumonidae > Ephialtes > Ephialtes manifestator. The sequence continues at coordinate 6,024,108 of OZ019977.1, forward strand.
TTATAGGCTCTTTAAAGCATGTGAGCCCAATATAATTTACGTCACACTGTTCCGCGAAAACCACCCCCAACGTACCAGCATTATAACAAAATGCTCTAAGCATTGTAGTAGCTTCTTTTTTCTTGCGGAACAATTATAAGCTTATTATGGCCTCTTTAGAGGATACGGGTCGAATATTATTTACGTCACCCTGTTTCACGATAACTACCCCCCAACGTACTAAGTTTATAATAAAGCATCACAAATATTGCGGTAAGTCCTTTTTCTTGCGGGATAATTATAGGCTCATTATGGGCTCGGTAACGGAACTGAGCCCATTATTATTTACACTATGCTGTTCCACAAAACCACCCCCAACGTACCAGTATTATAATAACACGCCCTAAGCATTGCGGTTAGCACTTTTTTCGTGCAGGATAATTATGGGCTCTTTATAGACTCTTTAACGCAACTGAGCCCAATATTATTTACTCCACCCTGATCCACAAAACCACCCTCCGCCCAACGGACCAGAAATAAAAGAACACGCCCTAAGGCAGTAGTCTGCTTTAGAAGCCGAAAAAAAAGCGATTTTTCAGCAATTTTTTTGAAAGGGAAGGAAACGATTGCGGTAAACGAAATTTTGAGACGATAGAGTATTATATTCAAGCTTTAAAAAACAATTTTTATTATTAAAAATTATTGAAATTTTCCAAAGTTGTAACGATTTTTCTGGGGCGCCTGGAGTCTGGACTTGTAAATCGGTGCCGGTGATGGAGGTCGTGCGATGCATCTGAAACAGTCGAACCAATTTTTTTAAAAATCTTTGTACGTTCCTTTTCTATATGAACTAAAAAAATACCGAAGAAATGATGAAATTCCAAATTTTTTCGAAGTTTGAAAAAAAAATTCACTTTAAGTTGCAAAACAAGTAATTTAAATCGTACTTTTGTCCAACTTTTTTAGTTCAAATAGACGATAATTTAATACTGAAGCTAGATCACTTTGATTTTTTTCGATCGGACATATATTGTTTTTACTATCGCCGGCACCGTTTTCTAAAACTTGTGAAAATGAAAACTCGAGAAAACGGGCTTTAAAGTTTTCGGTCCAAAAAAATATAAGTTTTTGGATACTTACACTAATTAGATGTTAATCAGCTATCCCCGGGCCATACAATAATCCTTCCTCTTCTTCAAAAAACTCGTTTTGGCGGAGGCTTTCCGATCTTCGAGCTGTACGAGCCTCCTTGCTGGAAAATGATGCGCGCCGGTTCTCCCGCGTTATGCGCTCAGCATCGGCGGTGTCAGCAAAATTTTTGCACTGCTGCCCGATGACAATATTGAGGAGCTGCATGGTAGAAAGCACAGGTGAATAACCCTCGTTGAAAATGCCTGTAGCCATATTTGCTGCTATTTCGACGATTTTATAGCCGGAATTTACGTATTTCGGATTTAGACGCCACACAATCGAATTGAACGATTCGTTCGAATTTTGAGTGTGTCCGTTTCGTCTCTCATTTTTCGTCACTGTGCACTCGTCCCCGTAAGGATTGCTATTTAAGATTCCAGTAAAAGTTTTGGAGTCGCCATCGCCGATATAATTACTGTACATAACTCCGAATTTCTCGACGGATCTCAAAAACATCTCTGTTATGGAATCTACCTCCATCTTCCCTGCCGAACCTGTATGATTTGAGGAGCATGAGTCTTCATGATTCTCATACCACTCCTCAAATGCATCTTCGTCCAAACTATTTTTATTTATGGCACACGAATGACAATAACCACTTTTTACAATGAGATCGATTACTTTGCCACTGTAGTATCCGATGAGCGTTGTTACACCGTACAAAGAAGTATAACCGCGCTTTTTCCATGATCCATCGCCCGAAACCTTCAAATGATTCGCAGGTCTTCCATATTCAACGTTTTTTTCTTTCTCTTCCTTGACGGCTTTTTCGCAGGTACTCTCGAACAGTGTCTTCGATGCTGCGTACAAATGCTCAACGATTTGTTGATAAGTAGATTTTGCAAAACCTGCAGACATATCCATGAGGCCGCAGAATACGTTTATCCCTTCTCGTCCGATACCAAGGAGCCTCATAACAAAAACAATCCGTCTGTTGATTTCGTAGCCGGTATTTATCAATGGTCCTGACTGGATTGTGTGTTGACCACACATACACTTGACAACAATTTTAAATCCTAGGCCTCGATGACCGCTTTCTGCAAACGTTAATTTTTGGTTGCATGATCTGCAAATTGCGATTTCCGAAAGGGCGAGAAACACCGATATGAATTCAATAATGCGGTAGCAGTGCGATGAATGAATAATGACATCATCGCTGCTTGCTGTCTTCATCTTTTGCTCAGTGCGGCTCGTGTGTAAGTCTCCGTCGTCCGATGATACACTGGTAAAACGATTGCCGTGAAATTTTCGCTTTCGCGGTTCCGCAGCACGCTGTCTTGTACATCGATCACCTTTCGGGTAGCTTGACATTTCGATGTGCGCTCGGCAAAATCAAAAATGAAACTGAAAGCTGACGCTACAAATAGCAGTGTAGAAGCCGATGCCGAGAGCTATAGTTTACCGTTATATTGTATACCGTTATCCCAACGACTACTCAACACAGACCTTCGAGAAACTCCAAATAATATTTCAAAGGACGGTTCGATCTTTTCAGGTATATACGAGTATAGTCAAACAATAGAATACATGAAGGTGCGAAGCGCGCGCGCTCGGGTCTGCCCGAGCATTCGCACCTGCTCGACGCTCGGCCACTAAAACTGATCTAGCTTCGAAAATATGTCGAATTGGCCTCTAAAATTTTGAACACATATTCTTGGATAGTTTTGGAATAGATTTAAGACAAAAACGGAAAATCGATTTTTTGAAGCATGTAAAGCCGACTACTGCCCTAAGCATTGAGGTAGCTCCATTTTCTTTGTGGGACAATTATAGGCTCATTATGGGCTCTTTAGAGCATGCGAGCCCGATATTATTGACGTCACCCGATTCCACGAACACCACCCCCAACGTGCCAGCATTATAATCAAATGCTCTAATCATTGCGGTAGGCTCTTTTTTCTTGCGGGATAATTATAGACTCATTGTGGGCTCTTTAGAGCATGCGGGCTGAATATTATTTACATCACACTGCTCCTTGAAAGCCTCCACCAACTTTCCAGCATTATAATAAAACACCTTAAATATTGGGGTAGGTCCCTTTTTCTTGCAGTATATTATAGGCTTATTATGCACTCTTTAACGCAACAGAGCCCAATATTACTTATGCCACCCTGTTCCACGGAAACTACCCCCAACGTACCAGCATTATAATAAAACGTTATAATGATTGCCGTAGGCCCTTTTCTTTTGCGGGATAATTATAGGCTTGTTAAAGAACTCATAAATATCCCGCAAGAAAAAAGGACCAACCCCAATATTTAAGGCGTTTTATTATAATGCTGGAACGTTGGTGGTGGCTTTCGTGAAATACGGTGATGTAAATAATATTAAGCCCGCATTCTCTAAAGAGCCCATAATGAGCCTATAATTATCCCGCAAGAAAAAAACAGACTACCGTAATAATTAGAGCATTTTATTATAATCGTGGTACGTTGGGGGTGGTTTTCGCTGAACAGGGTGACGTAAGTAATATTGGGCTCGCATGCTCTAAGGAGCCTATAATGAGCCCATAATTATCCCCAAGAAAAAACAGCCGACCGCAGTGATTAAAGCATTTTATTATAATACTGGTACGTTGGGAGTGGTTTTCGTGGAACAGGGTGACTTAAATAATATTGGGTTCGCATGCTCTAAGGAGCCTGTATTGAGCCTATAATCATCCCACAAGAAAAAAAGAGCCTATCTCAATACTTAGGCTGTTTTATTATAATACTGGTTCGTTAGGGGTGGTTTTTGCCGAACAGGGTGATGTAAATAATATTCGGCTCGCATGCTCTAAAGAGCCTATAATGAGCCTATAATTATCCCACAAAGAAAATGGAGCTACCTCAATGCTTAGGGCATGTTATTATATTTCTGGTACGTTGGGGGTGGTTTTGTGGAACAGGGTGGCGTAAAAAATATTGGGCTCTGTTGCGTTAAAGAGCCCATAATGAGCCTATAATTATCCCGTAAGAAAAAAAAGGCTATCACAATGAATAGAGCATTTTATTATAATGCTGTTACGTTCGGGGTGGTTTTCGTGGAACAGGGTGACGTAAATAATATTGGGCTTGCATGCCCTAAGGAGCCCATAATAAGCCTACAATTATCCCGCAAGAAAAAAGAGCCTACCTCAATGCTTACGGCGTTTTATTATAATACTGGTACGTTGGGGGTGGTTTTGTGGAACACGGCGGCGTATATAATATTGGGCTCAGTTGCGTTAAAGAGCCCATAATGAGCCTTTATTTATATTGCACGAAAAAGGGACCCACCCCAATATTTATTTCGTTTTATTATAATGCTGACCCGCTGGGGGTAGTTCTTGTGAAACAGGGTAGCGTAAATAATATTATGTTTGCATTCGTTATAGAGCCCGTAATGATCCTATAATTATTAGTGATGCGGACGAGCGAGATGAGCGAGAAAATGTCGAGATCAAGACTAAGACTCGGAATTTGACAGCTTGATTGTCATTTCAATTCGAGATTATCGACATAGCAAGATTTTTCTCTCGTTCTCGTCTTGAATTTCGCTCGAAATCTCGTCTTGACAGCTGGATATTGTTTTTCTTTATTTCCCTATTATCTTCTCTATTTTTAAATTATTTCCAATGATATTAATGTTTCAGAAAATGGATAACGCTGAGAAGAATAGAGTAAATTGTGAAATTATTTATATTAAATATCTGGTGCTGTTATTCTAGCCATAAATCAATTAAATTATTAAATCATTGGAGTACATCCACCGCTACATTAAAGATGAAGGCCACGTTTTTTGTTCCATATTAAAGAAAGTTTTTTCACTTCGTAGAACTACGCTAACTTTTTGAGGTTCCAGGATCATGGTTTCTTAATGATAGACGTTTAGATCGGTTTTTAGGTACACCTCATCATGTACAGGACACCTTTTGAGGTCTAAGTCAGTTTTCAAGGATGATTCCATGTCTACGATGTCTACGATGATATCCAGAATTTCAGAACAATCCGAAGTCATCCGTAGTCCTCGTGTAATTCGAGACTGAAATCCATTTTTACGTAGTTGTCGTATTCAAACTCGACTTGAACATTGGAATCTAAGGAGACTATATCTTCGCCAATGAAATTAAATACGTATGAGAACGTCGTTCTCATACGTATTTAATTTCATTGGTGAAGGTTTCCGTGATTCAACGGAACTTTTTCGCTCGGTGTAGTCCGTTTACACTAGACAATCAACGTTTAAAGCCCTTGGAAGCCTACACCATACCAAAGAATATGGATGTACATAGAAGTGCAGATCATATGCTTCGCCTGAAGCTGCGCATTAGAAACTGGAGTACGCACCAAAAATGACGAAAATGCGTGGTACTCCAGTTTCTGCGCAGCTTCAAGAGGAGTATAGGATCTGCACTTCTATGTACATCCATATTCTTTGACCATACTTCTATGCCGACATTTTGGAAAGCTGTTAGGCACACAATTTCATTTCCGTGGTCGGTGGCAGAGCCTAACGGAGCATATCCTATCGTATCATGCGATGTTGTCGCATTCAGAACCATAACATAGCCTCTTTTTTGTTGACAGTTTATCTGTCATAAGTTTCAAGATCTCGCTCGATCTCGCTTGTTATTTTAAGCAAGATCGAGCGAGACGATGATTTTTTTTTCATACCGCAAGCTCGAGACGAGAACTTCAGACAAATGACAAACGCAAGAAAAAACGAGCGAGATTCAAGATAATCTCGTCTCAAGCCGCATCACTAATAATTATGCTGAATGATAAAAGAGCCTTCCGCAATGCTTATGGCATTTTATTATAATGCTGGAGGGTTGGGGGTAGTTTTTATGAGAAAGGGTTGTCTAATAAACATAAAGTTGCTGTGCGTTGAAGAGCCTATAATTAGCCTACAATTACCCTGCAAAAATAATATGGAAAAAATGATTTTTTATTTTTTTGATTTTTTTAAAATAATTCTATCTTTTTAGGGGCAGTTCCGATTGGGATGCCACTTAGGTCCTTAAATAGCCCATAAAGAGCCCATAAATATGAAAAAAAAATATTATGTTTATGTCTTTTATAAAAAAAGTTGGCGCTAGCTTTATATAAAGCTAGCACGACCCACTTTTGAATTTTGATTTTCTCGTTACTGGGATGAGCCCGAAAATATTTTTTAGTGGCATTCAAGAGCCTATAAAAATCCTATTATTTCTAGATATTCAAATAATTTTTTGGACATGGTGGGGGTGCCAGCTTTATAGACCTGCCTGCTTCGCGTCGTATTCATCAAGGTTCGTTACTCGTTCTCCGATGTGATCATCTGTTCGCCGTAACGGAAGTCCAAGGAAACAAGACCTTTGATCAACATTTTGATAAGTGTTCTCATACGCACTGTGTTCTACTCGCTTCTCATATCGATCTTGAACCTGATACTCGAAGGAAGATTGCTGCGTCCATAAAGACGCCGTTGGGCTACGGACCTGTGATTACGCGTATTACCATCCGATGACGTAATACATCCTTGGAAGGGCTTTACCAAAAACTTAACCTGGCGATTCGAAAACCTTAGGTTATTTATTGTGACGTGTCACCTTGTGAGGTGTATTTTGTGCAAGGACAGAGTTAATAACGAACGCTAGTTGGATTCAAGTCATTTTTGAGCCATATGCGTAACATAAAATTGGCGATCCTGCCAGGATACGAAAAATCGTAGAACCCAAACCAAAAAAAAAAACAAAAAAACGTGAAAACGAAAAGTTATTGGTTGCCGAAAAACTCCATGCTGGAGGGTGTAAAACTGCGAGACCTGTGCACGAGTGAACGTTGAGCGCATATTAAACTTAGTTAATTTAGTGTTGACGGAGAAAACATTGCTGCGCTGAATTTTCCGTAAGTGAGCCACGAACGACTGTGCGTTGAGAGACTTATACGTACCGCGCATCTATAAGACTTCGCTGCAGGAGCACGAGCACGGGAAGGATTGAACTAAAACTGGGGGAGATACGCCCTCAGAAAATAAACTCAACACCGACGGTATGCTGGATCATCAATCGACGCGAGAGGTCTACAACCGATCGTTGTAACGGCGCCCGCCGCTTCAAGAACATCGAGAACAACATCATTCGATCTACATCGTACGCGAGCGCTGAGTAGAAGTTCCGAAATTTGTAGAAATTGACACTTCTTTTGCGAGAAACCTCTCCGCAGTTATCATTCTGCGCACGATAAATTAAAAATAAGGATTTGTAATTGCCTTATCCTTTAAATAACGCAATTGAGTAATTTTGTGTGTTTAACTCTGAAAGAACCACTAGCATTGAAAGCTATGTCCAGTTCAAGGTAACATTTAATTTTTTATTTTTTATTATCTTCGTCATAAAATTGGTTTACGATTAAGAAGAAACGTACCAATTCTTGGTTTATAAAAATCTTTGAGACACACAACATTGCTCAACAAAAACATATATACATGTATCTAAATATATATTTTGATATAAAATATTATAATAAGCAAATTCTTGATCAGCATTCCCCGGCGAGAAACATTATTACCCGACACTTGTTTCATTGTTGATTATACATATTATTTGCAAAGTTTGAAAAAATTCGATCAGCAATAGATATCCATTGGCACTGCAAAGAAGTAAAAATAAAGGGTAATGTGAACATCAGAAAAGAGTATATCTGGAAGAAGTATAATAATTCAAGAAATACCTAAGCACGTGAAGGAGCTCCCGAAAGAAATTTCGCATATTCTGTTCAGCTATTTTTTCTATTACAAGGATTACCCCGAATGGAATCCTGGAACAGACTTAGCAACATTTAAAAAGTCCGAGCACATAAAATCTGATAATTGGAAGTTTCATAAAGATCCGGAGAACCATGCACACTTATTAGCTTACCACGGAGCACTTCATACACTAGATTATATTTTAGTAATCACGGGGAAAAGGAGTATTGCGGAGGTTAACGAACAAAATCTTACGGTGGCTTTGCTACCGGAAAGTCGAATTTCTGCTCGTCATCCTAGAAAAATAGAGTCCGAAACATCGAGCAGTATAGCGTTCAAGCCACCCCATAAGAAACAACTGGTTGAGAGTTCTAAAACTTTGAAAGAACTGGAAGCCGCTCAACAGACAAACTCTCAACTCGCACTTCTAGTAAACAAATACGTAGACGAAGGACTTGCGCTTAAAGACAAAGCGATAGAAGAAGTAGAGTATCGAGACACGGGAATTAAACAATTGCAGCTGGCACTTGCAGAGTCAGATATCGAGAAAAAACATTTTATAGATAAAATTAAAAAGCAAAAAGAACAGATTGATCAATTTACTATCGAGAAAATAGAACTTGAAAAAAATCTACTTGAGTTTATATCCGAAAAAATACAGTTACAGAAAAAATTCGATTCCGACGCTACACTTGTTGAACAATCAAGCCAAAAGATTGCAGAACGGAACAATCTCATTCACGCACTTGAAAACCGAAATTTGCATATCGAGAATCAATTTTCAAACACTCTGCAAGAGAAGAATGTAGAAATCAGAAAAAGACACGACGAAATACACGAACTCAGACAGACTTTACAACACATTCAGATCGAAAAACAAGTATCGGGCAGTGAAATTTTGAGGCGAAAAACTGAGCTTTTGGAATTGAGAGACCAGTTGAACTCTTCGGATATCCAAATCCAGACTTGTCAGGAGAGGATCGGAACTCTCGAAAATACAAATTTATCGGTACAATCTCAGATAATATCCCAACAAGAATATCTTGCTAAAGAATCCGTCGAAGTACAAAATTATTTTCAGAAACTTCAGCAACAAAACGCAGAAAATCAAAAACAATTAGTTATCGATTTGAAAAAGAATTACGACACTCAATTAGCTGAACAGTTAGAAGAAAAAATACAGGAACTCAAGAAAGCTGAAAATAAATTTAAACACGAATTTGAACAGGCTTTACTGCGAGAAAAACAGCTACTGCAAAAATCTACAGCGGACTTACAAATCACGCTTGAAGAAAAAAATCAACAAATAAGAAATCAACATCTTGAGATCGAGGATCTCCAACAAATACACCAACACAGTATGGCTATTCGGACAATGACGGAATCTCGATTAAATGACGAAATGGAGGCATTGAAGATGGAAAATTCTCAGCTTCAAGAGGAATTGCGTCAAACACAAAGCCAAATGACAAAAATGCAATCTACGATGGAAAAACTTCTACGAACACAAGAGTTTCAACGTAACGAAAATCAGCGTGACTACATCAGAAGACTGTCGAATCCAAGGAATCACGAACAGAATAATCCACCACCGGTAGGAGAACATCCAGGAGACGACGATCCTGATGACTTCGGTGATGATGATGGGAGTGATGCCAACCACAGAAGATACGATCCGTTCAGGCCGCGAAGAGGATTGGGACCTCGAGACCTACTTCCGCATGAAGCAACGCCAGCAAAGGAAACGATAGATATAGTGCCAACCTTCACCGGAGACACTGCAGAAGGGGCGGTAAACATATAGGAGTGGATATCAAAAGTCGACCGAGCTCGACACTGGATAATGCGAAGCCAACACGGACTTCTCTTGGAAAAAATATTAACAATGAAAGTCAAAGGAAGAGCACAAAGCTGCATATCCAACGTAGACATCCGCACGTACGACCAACTGAAAGATGTATTGGTTAAGCGAGTGAACTCTCTGAAATCATCATTGCTGCTTATGAACGAGATGACAGCATGTGTTCATGCTCAAGGAACTATGCAAGAACACAACACCAAATTTCGCAAAATTTATACATCTTGGCTGAACGCAAAACGACTCGAATTAAAGCAAGCTCACCAAACAGACGAAGCAATCACCATCTTCCTGCAAATATCTGACAAGGACATTATTCAGACTTATTTACAGAACCTCAAGGAAGATACACGAGTATATCTCCGAACGAAAGATATCTATTCGCTCGCACAAGCGGAGACGACTGCCCAGGAGCACGAAGACTTTAAGAGAAGTATTCAACGACAACGGGGAATGTTTCACGAAGCTCCTTATCAACGGAGGCCGGACCAGGCGAAATTCTCTCAGGAGAAATCAAGATCGAATAATTAATACGAGAAGAAGAATACTTTCTCCATGAACAAGCCGAGCGTCCATCACACGAATTATGAATCATCCGATGAAGAGGAAGAAAAGCAAGAGCAGTTAACAGAAGAAGAACGACAATACCAGAGCGATATCCGACAGTTTGATTTCGATTTAATAAACAACATAGATCAAATGAGAGAGGCGTTTGAGTACGTCATGGTAATGAATCATCCTGACCGACAATGCACTTATTGCAATCAACGTGGACACACCGAGATGTACTGCAACCAGAAAAAGAAAGACAAAGGTATACCGAGTCCCTTCAACAAAAAACACGAACAGAAAAAGAAGAAATTTTAGAAAGAGAATCAAAATTTTCAAAAGACTCCGAATCAGAAGAGACCTCCTCAACACAAAGTGAATGCGACGAACGAAGACCGAGAAAACACAAGCGACGAAGAGATCGTCTGCGACGAGAGCGTATCTCAACAATAGATAAAGGACATCTATTTGCGGCAAAATTCGAATTCGATACCACAACATTTAAAAACTTAACAACTTTAATAGACACAGGAGCATCTATCAACATTATTAAGGAACACCTTGTGAAAGCGAAAAATATCATCAAAAAACCGATTATCTTCAAAACCGGAAAAATGACGAACAGCACATTTGGGTATACATTCATCAAATGCAAAGGCAATTTAAACAACAAAAGCGACAAATTCCACATTGTTCCGTCTGACTATCCGATACGAGAGGATGCGTTGATAGGAACACCATTTATCTTGAACAACGACATGATGATTGATTTACCACGAAATAGGATAAGAGTCAATAAGAAATATCAAGAAATCGAATCGTCCCTATTCACCGTTCCTGCGGGACATTTCATCACTATTCCCGTCGAAGTGGAAAAACGGAAAGGAATAGTACTAATTAAAACACCTCAAGGAGAAAGCATTCATTACATAAAAGGCGGAATCATAAACATTCCATTGGCCAACGAAGGAAAAAAGAATTTAACTTTTCAGACAAGAAACATTCAGATTTTTTAAGTAAAACCAAGATTAATCGCCAACAAAATTAATCAGAGTAAGAAGAGAATCGAAGAATTGAAAGCCAAGACACAATTAGATCACATTCAAAGTAACAAAGAAAAGAGTGAAGTTTGGAACATAATACAAAATTATTCTGATTTATTTCAACTCGACGATCATGAACCACCAAGTACTAAACTCGCCGAACACACGATCGTCATCGATAAACCAACAAAACCAATTAATATTAAAACTTACAGACCACCCAAAATCCATCAGGACGAGGTTGATAAACAAGTACAAGAGCTACTGAAAAAAGGAACAATTCAACACTCGCAATCACCATTCAATGCACCCATTTGGATTGTACCAAAAAAAAGGATGCATCAGGAAAAGTGAAGTGGCGAATGGTTATTGATTTTAGGAAATTGAACGAAAAAACAGCTCAGGATTCATATCCTCTGCCAGTTATTGAGGACATTCTGGATGAATTGGGGAAAGCATCAGTTTTCTCCGCATTGGATTTGCGTTCGGGATTTCACCAAATACCGATGGAAGAAAAATCAAGAAAATATACCGCTTTCAGTACTCAGCAGGGACATTTCGAGTTCTTACAAATGACCTTTGGATTAAAAAATGCACCCGCGACTTTTCAGCGGATGATGAACACCGTATTAAGAGGATTGATAGGAAAAATTTGCTTTGTCTATCTCGACGATATAATCATTTTTGGAAAAACAATGGAGGACCATAATAGGAATCTGACAATCGTTTTCAATCGGTTGAGGGACACAAATCTGAAGCTCCAACCAGATAAGTGTGAATACATAAAACCAGAACTTGAATATTTGGGGCATGTGATCACGGCTGATGGAGTGAAACCGAACCCCATAAAAGTTAAAGCTGTAAAAGAATTTCCAAAACCTAAAACACCAAAGCAGATCAAATCATTTTTGGGTCTCGCAGGTTACTACCGAAAATTTATTCCAAAATTTTCAGCAATTGCTAAACCATTGACCGATCTTACAAAAAATTATCAGAAAGATAAAACCAAGCCTGTAATATGGACAAAAGAATGTCAAACGGCATTTGACACACTTAAGAATATTTTGGTCAGCGACCCTGTGTTAAAATATCCTGACTATACGAAGAAATTTGTGTTGACAACCGACGCGTCTAATCAGGGACTGGGAGCCGTCTTGTCACAGAATGGACATCCTTGTTCCTATATATCAAGAACGTTAAATAAAGCTGAGGTCAACTATACAACAACAGAAAAAGAATTGCTTGCAATAGTTTGGGCAATTAAACGATACAGACAATATTTACTCGGAAGAAAATTTGCTATAAAAACTGATCACCAAGCCTTGAAGTGGTTAGCAAGTAAACCAGACCCCGCATCCAGATTATTGCGATGGAGACTCAGACTTGAGGAGTACGTGTTCGACATCGAGTAGGTCAAAGGAAAACACAATGCGGTGGCTGACGCGCTATCTAGAGTAGCATGTATGGAAAAACCCGAAATAAATAACACTTTTAGCAATCAAAACCAAATCAATTATAATTTACGATCAAGAGAGACTGTTGCTGAGCGGGACTCAGGAATCTCCAGCGACACAGACGTTGATGAAGATAAGACTTCAAAACAACCAGAGGCGAAACCGGAGTCCGATCCTGAGATCGAATTACCATTCGACTTCTATCAGTATTCAACATTCAAGCTTTATAACCCAAACAATCTTGGACACCTTTTGAAAGAGAAACCTAATATCAAAGGGAAGAATTGGATAAAAATTAACTCACCGACAGACAATGGACCTCAGAGCCTATACTATCAAACACTCAATAAAGTAAGAACTAGATTGACAATTAACAGAATCAAAGGTACCAGACACATTAAAGTTTGCACCGATGGTTTGATGACTAAAGCCAACAAGGAAGAAATTTTATCGATATTAAGATTTTTCAGTATCAAAGATCCTGAAACTCAATACGAATATTGTTTTTCAACGTTCGAGGAACCTGAGTACACAGATAAAAAGAAAATTATAGCTGAAAGCCACGGAACTAATTTAAGTTCACATTTTGGAGAATATAAAACGATACAACGAGTAAAAGAAAATAGAGAATGGGAAAACCTTCAGGAAGACGTAAAGCATTACATCAAAAACTGTAAAATTTGTCAGAAATTTAAAGCTGTAAGGAACCGTGAGATAGCTCCCGCCATCGTCCCCGAACTACCAGACAAACCTTTTGAAAAGGTTGCGTTGGATATATTTGGCCCATTGCAAAAATCGCGATCAGGTCATGAGTATGTTCTCAGTATACAGGATTGTTTGACTAAGTATCTTGTTTTGTGTCCTCTAGAGACCAAGTCGAGTTCAGAAATTATTCAAGCACTAAACGATGACTTTGTGTTAATCCATGGAGTCCCCGATGTTTTCCTCACAGATCAAGGACAGGAATTCAATTCAAAATTAATGCAGGATTTCGAACAATTACACGGTATATCTCATATCAAAACTACAGCATTCCACCCTCAAAGTAACGGAAGTATAGAAAGAATGCATGCCTTGTTGAAGGAGTCAATCAAAACTATGTGCGAGGGATACATTGATAATTGGAAAGATATACTCAAATTAATAGCTTTCGCTTATAACAGCTCAAAGCACAGTGCGACTGGATATCGACCTGACGAATTAGCATTCAATCGAAAACTCAGAAAACCATCGAGCTTACCTCATAAAAAATCACTAACATACGACGATTTACTGAAAAAATGGACACTTGCACATGATACTATACTATCAGAAGCACGCGAACGATTGCACGTGAGTCAGGAGCAAACGGCTGAAAGACTTGACAAACATAAAAATTGAACTGATTTCAATCACATTAAAATCGGACAAAAAGTTTGGCTTCACAATGAAAGCAAAAAACATAAGCTCGACCTCGAATGGCTAGGACCATATGAAGTAGTAGAATTATACGCTGATAAATCTAATGTTAAATTACAAATTAATAATAAGACTCAAATAGTTCACTTAAATAGAGTGAAGGAATTCGTTTCAGATGACGAACATAGTGAAGATGTTGTTGATGACAACGATCGCATTAACCGCAATTAACAGCGCTTTTACCGTCGAACTGGTAACCCTGGCGAACACTTCATTCATCGAAGAATACCAATCATATGTATTAACCTACAGTGAAGAGATGAAATTCACAATAATCATAGACCTAAGAGTATTTATAAAGCTTACGCTGAAATTAAGCAACAAGTTAGCCAGTATGCTGCTTCGCAGAGCCAGCCTGAGGAAATGATCGGCCCCATTAATCAAAAATTTAATAAATTAAGAAATCAAATTCAGATTTCGACAACATTAAGGTTGTTGATCAACGGCATTAGGAAGGGGATAGGTGAGGTGATGTGCGGGATGTGAGGCAGGCACGGCAGGCGGAGCGACGTCAGCTCACTTCGCATAGTTTCACGATGTATTGTCTAACATTTAATGTAATTTTTCTTCAAAAACACTTATAACCCCACAAAAAAGTTACACCGTCATAATCCTCATACTTTGCACTGTATAATATGCGTTTTTCATAAAGCTGGCAATTCCCACACGGAAGATATAAGTAAATAAATGTGGCCGGTGATCCCTCACGCTATACAACCAATGTATCTTACGAGTTGTTTGGTGTCAATTTAACGTTCAATAAAAGAATGTTATAATCGGATTAAACTTTTTTAGTAGTCGATGAAGAAAACCTTCACCTATGCACTGTATAAATTTCGAAAAGCTGGCACCATTTTCACGTTTTTGATCAACAACCTTAAGTCGTGGAATCACGGATAAAGATAACGTCTCTAACGGAAAATCACTTGTCAAAGAAATAGAGAAGTTCGAAGACGCGAAACCATATCAAACATGGGGAACAATAGCGCCCGTTTACGGTGAATACACTTGTTTGCACACCGACGAAATCATACTAAATATTCAAACAAAATTCTTATTGCTCAATAATATCAGAAACACACCTGAGAACCGAGGAAAAGTGATACCAGCACTCCAAGATCTAGGAAAAATTGTAAATTATGTCACGAAAACAGGAACTCCTGAGATGGTTCGGCTTTGCATTATAATATCTCACAGGAGACGAAAAAGAGGACTTTGTAACTTCTGTGGAAAAATTAAAAAATTCCTTTACGGAATTCCTACTAACGAAGACATAGATCGAATCGATAGTAATATTCAAAATGTCACAGATTCGGTAAATGTTATAAAAATTTCTGTTCAGAAACAGTCCGCTGTCATTAAGAAACTCGCAACTGAAATAGGAAATTCCATTGCCGACCTGAAGCAAACACAACTCGGACTCGGCTATGTGTTCTCAATGATGTCATGCATTGATACTTTGCTTTTCGATATAAGTAACATAATTTTGGCCATAGAGACAAAAGCAGTATTGCCACAGTTGGTGGAACCTCGCATCGTTCTTGGGATGATTGACTAATTGCTAAAAGAGTCAAAGGATGACCACGTATTCAATTATTTTAATGACACTAGAACCCAACACTTTATAGATATTGCAGATAAAATGATACTTTTGAGAAGAGAAAATTTGATTTTCGATTTGACTATTCCGAAACTAGAAAACGATAAGTGGGACTTGTATAACATCATACCTATTCCTCAGGTTCACGACAATACTTACATTGTGACTGCGCCACGATTTTCTCATTTATTACGACAGGGAGATAATTATATGGTAACTGACAACAGCGAAATTAAGCAGATGAAAACAATTGACAACTACTTGATCACACACTACACACACCCGATTTATACCAGAATTAACACAGCGACTTGTCACAACAATATCGACCAGTGTATGCTCAGCAAAATCCACGTAAAAAATGTAAGTTACATATCCTTGTATGATAATCGCGGAGTGTTAATAATACCAGAAATTGGAAAATCTATCTTGGTCTTTGTGAATTGTAAGAGTCACTCAAGCGAAATCTATATTAGGGAAGTAACACTGTTAAAAACAATGGAAAAATGTATGCTGATTCATGATGAAACTAGCGTGATCCTCAGTGGTCTTCCAGAAGAATATCGATTGGTGAATACTAGTGAAACGTATTTGAACACTAATTTTTCGGACCTGACTATTCGACTTACAGAAGTAACAAATTAAATAAACAGCATGTATCTCGGGGATATTGGTCAAGACTTAGATAGCATCAGTAAAGATCTGGAGAAAGCTAACATTTTGCTTAGACACGATGAATTTTGGAACACCATGAATGGATTATTCGACGGATTTGTGAAAATAGGTTTACCCACAATAGGCGTTGTAAGTTTGCTTCTAGCTTTATGGCGTTTCGGAGCATTAATACCTATACTTAAATTTATTGGAAAGGGACTGTTTAAGTGTTGCTGTCCTGGAACCAATAAAAAGCTTGAAAAATACGAGGGCAAGGCAGATATAGAATTGAGAAAACTTAGAAAACAGTTGGATTCTATGGTCAAAGAGAAAAAAGAAAAATCCGACTCCTCTGAAATCAGGACAAAGCCAAAAGGTTTACGAACTCCGACATCTAGCTTCACTATCGCCGGAGTTCACTCTAACTTGGGGGGTGTTAAGCCTACCGTTTAAACAAAAGACCTTTGCTTTCGTATAATCATAAAATTGTCTGCCCGTGGTATTGCGCTCTACTGCCACGAACATATTTCTAAGTAGATATCACTTTCATCGGATATGCATCCGATGTGTTGCATTGTTGGTGGTGTCGCGTTCGACCGCCTCATCGACTCGTGATAAGACCTCTCCCTGCACCTTGCAGTGAGACGCGTCGCTAAGCTGACAATGATCGTCAGAAGTCGTCTTGATGCGATCGAGTGCAGAGGCCTACCTTGCTATAATTAGGTGCTGTGCTTATCATTAAATATTAATGACGGAATAATAAAGACCCTAGTTTTAACGTGACAACAGTGCACAAAATATCAATCTAGAAACTATTATTTGTATCCGATCTGAAACAAAGTGAATAAAATCTGTGTTCGCTCAAGAATCGTGATCCTTCTCCTTCGCGTAAAGCCCGAAGACAACTTATCTATTCCAGGAAGCTCTGATTCTTCGCCTGCTTCGCGTCGTATTCATCAAGGTTCGTTACTCGTTCTCCGATGTGATCATCTGTTCACCGTAACGGAAGTGCAAGGAAACAAAACCTTTGATCAACATTTTGATAAGTATTCTCATACGCACTGTGTTCTACTCGCTTCTCATATCGATCTTGAATCTGATACTCGAAGGAAGATTGCTGCGTCCATAAAGACACCGTTGGGCTACGGACCTGTGATTACACGTATTACCATCCGATGACGTAATACAGCCTTGGAAGGGCTTTACCAAAAACTTAACCTGGCGATTCGAAAACCTTAGGTTATTTATTGTGACGTGTCACCTTGTGAGGTGTATTTTGTGCAAGGACAGAGTTAATAACGAACGCTAGTTGGATTCGAGTCATTTTTTAGCCATATGCGTAACAATATGATGTTTGTATCGTAAATGTTTTTTTACACTTTTACTTCTTCTAATTAATAGATTATTCTTTTAGAAACTCTTTTTTTTTTTACTTTTTTGGCTCGCTTTATCTACAATATGATGCTTGCATTGTAATTTTTTTTTACACTTTTACTTCTATTAATTATCAGATTTGTTTTATGAACTTTACATTGATTTTTATTTTGGCTCTCGCTTTTCGTTAAGCTGTTTGTATCATAGCATTTTTTGATAAAATTGCAATATATGGCTCGTTCTGCCAATTATTGACAAGCATTTGTACTTGCCCGCTCAAACTTGGCTGTAACTTTGTTAATGTTAAGTATATTATTATTTTTATTATAATAATTATAAAAGTATATTTTTATTTTCATTTAAAAAAAAACTTAAAAAAAAAAAATTTCAGAGTGGGTTTAAACGGCTTGCCAATTTTGTATAGGCTAATTTGCGCTGTTTTCGCTTCCGGCCATAAAAAAACTTTAATCGCATTCAGATCCCACTCTAAAATTTACATGTTATGTGAAAAATTCTCAATTTCTCAAAAATAAAAATAAAAATATAACTCAACTGGCGAAAGACTCTCAAAAAACTGTTTTTTCACTGATTTTTACTGCTTTAACAAATTTGGAACCGAACGACAGTATTTTTTGCTGAAAAAACACATGTAAATTTATTTACTGTTGGTGGGAATCGAACCTGGATCCTCTGGATGACTGCCGGGTGCCTTAGCCCACTCGGCCATTGACATCTTAGAATATATTTATTTTTATTGTCTATTTGAAGTATATTAAAAATAAAAACGCATCAAGACTACATTCATTTAGAGCGTTGCGACCGAAATACATAAAATATTAACACAGTGGGTCACCTATCAATGTACTGACCCTTAAGAGACATTGGAAAATTCGGCCGTTAGGCGGTCATCCATCCAAGCACTGAACTTGGAGAACTTGGCGAAACTCGGATGCGGAGCGATTACGAATGCAAGTACTGATCCTTGCGGGAGTTCAAAAATTTCAACCCTGGCGCGGTCACCTATCCAAGTACTGACCTACGAGGCACTTAGAAAAATTTCTTGTCATTTTTTTGGACTTTTTTTTCAAATAAAAAACAATTCTTCAGTAGTTGCGAAGAACTCAATTTTTATTTAAAGCTTTGTGAGACAAAGATTTAAAAAATGCAGATAATTATTTTGTGATTAATTTTTCCGTTTTTTTTAGAGGACATATGTGCACATACGGTGCACAGTGTATGTTCGATGTACATGAATAAGTGTCTAATAAAATAATCGAACGGAGCCCATCCGATTTAGTCGACAATCGGTCGTGTACTTAAAAGTCGACCGTAAACGGACCCGAAGGATCACTAAGTTGAATATCAATCGACTTACGAGAAGTCGACTTTAGATTAACTGAACGCAGTACATCTGATTTAGTCGATAATTGTTCAAGTTTATTTAGTATGTTGAGTTTAATCTCAGTCGATTTACCGAAATTCGACCTTAAGTGAACCGGTAGGAGTCCGTCCGATGTAGTCGACCATCGGTCAAAATGCTAAAAGTTGTTTGTATACTGACCCAAAGCTATAATGAGTTAAATCACAGTCAAATAACAAAAAGGTGACCTTAAATTGACTGAACGAAGTCTGTCCAATTTAGTACCGACTAAATTGGACAGACTTCGTTCAGTCAATTTAGTACCGACTAAATTGGACAGACTTCGTTCAGTCAATTTAAGGTCACCTTTTTGTTAATTGACTCAACCGTAGCTCAACCGATCACCGGATCGGTTGTGCTGCTAAAAATCGACAGAAAGTCGATCAAATATAATTTTTCATGTGTAATTGACTTAAATTTTACCGATATTTTACCAATTTGGGTCGTAAGACTTGAAATTGACCTTAAATACGAGTCAACCGAGTTCGCCAGGGTCTTTTTCGCAGTTTAGCTTTAAACAGCTGTAGATATTGACAAACTTATGTTTTTTAAAAGCGAAAACTTTAAACGCATTGTTTTCGAAACCATGTTTTTCAAGTTTGCTGGAATCGTAGCTCATTGCATTTTCATTCGATTCACTTCATTCAAAGTTCAAATTAAAGAACATTGAATTTATATGCGGATGAATCTCGACTTTTGAAAAATTATTGTTATAGGTCAAAGTTATTGCACAATTAAGGGCGATTTTTTTCTTCAATTTTCATTCATCTCCGCCTTTTTTTGGCAATCAAAAATTTTTTTGCAAACTGTGGTGCATTCTACATTCATACCATAACGAAATTTTTTTGAATTGCATGTTTCAGATCATTTCCAAAGACTTGCAGTATGTTAACCGATTCAGCCCGACCCTCCACTTGAGGCCACTATATCTATATATATAAATATTTAACTCGAATTTGCAGTACCCAAGTCGAAATTTTTACCCTGCTTTAAATGCCTCCAAAGCCTATTTCGTTTGTCGCGCATTTGCCGCCGCCCTCCGTTGAGCCTGTCGTAGCCTGTTTGTAGAATTCTGTGGGATCACGTAGTCTCCATTAGGCCTAGCTCGCCCTCCGTTAGACCTTCCAAGCCTCCACTCACTGACAAGCTTGACTAACATGATCCACCACAACCTGCTTTTGACCTCCGTTGCTACCGATGTGAACCTCCGTAACCTGCGTGCAATCTAAATTCAATAATCTCGCCCTCGATGACCTTCTCTGGAACTGAATTCGGGTGAACCTGCGTAGGACTTCCTTTCAATGCTAGGTTAGTATATTGGTGGGGGCAGGTGATCGAATTTTGTCTGGCTAGCGGATTGGTCTGACGCTCGTCCAGCCGCCATTACGTACCACGCGCCGCTGCACGTTGCCGCTTCCCGCTCACCGGCATTCTCTCACATGTTCTCATTTCCCGCTTACCGGCATTTTCTCGCGTGTGTCAACGTGTAATATTTATTTTTTGTAATTTATAAAGGTTGTACGAGCAATAATTAAGGGCAGGGTAAAGTTAATTCGGCGAAAAAAAGGCATGTTTTTAAGATTTTTTTTTTTTGGCGTAACGGATAGTGTTCGTTTATTGAAAAATTTACATATAATAAAGTAACATTTCAACAACATTTTCCCAAATTTTCATTGAAAAATTTTCAAAATTGAGCGAATGAAAATTAATCCCCGGAGCCGCCGCGAAAAAAAGGTGGTTAGCGGTGAGCATCATAACTCGCAACAAAATCATCTGAAACAAAAAAATCAAAATGCATTTGTTAAAGGAGATGTTTTTTGAGATAATGACGGGAGGTTTTTTTTTCGATTTTTCGATTTTTCGTAGCACTTGGAAGTCAAAAACCCGATTTTCGCTTTAAAAAATCGGGTAATTTGTTGTTGAAAAATTAGTAATTATTAAAAAAAACAAAAAAGCTCTCGACAATACCTGGTAAATTATGTGAAGAAGTACTGTGCAAAATTTCAAAGCGATTGGTCCAGTAGATTTTGAGTAATCGTGCTCACGGACTTCAAAAATGACAAGTCTCAGAAAAACGGTTTGAAAAACGCACAAGAGTTTGGTCGCTTAGCGCTCATTGCACATAAGTTTGAGAACACTTCTCGATTGCATAAAAATCTGAGAAAATTCATGCATATTAACGGTACTCAAAAGATTAATTTTGCATAATAATAATTCTAAAATGTTATTAACAAAATGATGAAAAAAAAAAAATAGACAACAAATTTCCCCGCAATCTAATTTTTTTTTCCTGATTCGTTCATTTTTATGTATACGTATGAATTTTTTCAGACTTTTCAATTATCTTTGAATTTTTAGAAATTCAAAATAAAACTCGATAATTTTCTTATACTCACTGAAAGTCGTCGATGCCAGGTCCGTAGAGTAAACGACTTCCATCAAGATCGTCAACTTGTCGGGCCCATTCGTGAAAACTTGGCCCTGTACTGATTTGCATTTCTTCCATAAAGGCCAACAAAGCGAAACAACCTTCATTGAAAATACATGCAGCTACATTAGCTGCAATTTCCACAACTGTTGAGGTGCCACCGACTGACTTTGGAGAGATTTTCCAAATAAGTTGATTGAGACTCTCATTATTATTTTGCGTGAAACCTCCAAGACATCGCGTCAAAAGTGCGTCGTTGCTTAAGTCATTATAAATGGGCTCAATGGCTTCTAGAACGTCAGTAGGAACAGCTGCGTAGGTGTGTTTGAATGATTCTAGAGCATCTGCAGCTGCAGCTTGCTGCCATTCGCACCAAGAGTCTTTGCCGCTTGGGCATTTCTCGTGCTGTGGGTTCTCGTCGGTTGAACTGTAGTGATGATAAGTTGCCCCTATGGCATTTTTCATCTTCTCAACTGAATCATAATTACGTCGAATAGCTAGTCCATAGTAAACAGTCAATTTGTCAATCATTTTAGCAGTGAGCTTTCCTTTGCCCGAAAGGCTTTTTCTTTTTACGGTCTTTCCGGCTTTGGTTTTTGTGTCAACTACACTTGTTTTTACTAGTCCACGCAGACGTGTTCCCATTCTCTTTTGGACATGCCCTATGCATTCTTTTTTGTTTATCACGAAATCTTCACCATAAGGTTTTGCATTGACAATACTGCTGTACGTCTTTGAGTCACCGTCTCCGATGTAGTTACAATATTTCACCCCAAGATTTACCACCGATCGTTCGAACATTTCTATTATTGCTGATACCTCCATGTTTCCAGAGGGTCCCTCATGGTTAGCTTTGCAATCACCTCCATCCACATGCTCTTCGTACCACGCTTCGTATTTGGCAGAATCCAATTTGTTTTTCCAAGTCTCACAACCGTGGCAGTAACTGCTTTTTACAAAAATGTCAAGTACCTTTCCAGTACAATATCCAATTAGAGAAGCAGCGCTAAATAACGAAGAGAATCCTCTTTTTTTCCAAGTGCCGTCGCCTGATACAGTCAATTCTGACGTTTCTTCTACATTATTTGCGTTAGACTGCTTTTTTCTCTTCTTGTGCAGCCGATGCGAAGAACTTCTTAGCCACATTTTGTATAGCTTCACAATGTTTTTTCATATATAAATTATAGGCTGGTTTCGATAAGAAAGCACTCGCCAAATCCATTAGTCCGCAGAACTTATTACATCCGGCTAAACCTAAGCCTAACACTCGCATTACGAAAGCAAACCGATAATTGACATCGTATACACCACTGTCTATTCTTTCACTTGATGGGATGTAGTGAGGCTGTTTACACTTTTCACATGTCACCTTGATGTTGAAACCAAGACCTTCTTTTTTGCATGTTTGGAATATCACTTTTCCATCACACTTTACACATTTGACGACAGTAGCAATTGACGAAAAAACAAGAACGAAATCTATCATTTGATAATGTTTTTGGATGTCTTCTACCACCACAGCGGGTTTATTTTTCATTTTTTTCGCTGATGCGCTACTAGCTACCGGTTCGTCGTTTTTACGCTTTTGAGGAGGCGCTTTTTTTTTTGGTCGGGACAATTGTCCAATACCACCCTTACGATCTTCTCTGCTTATTTTTCGAGGCATTTTTCGAGGTACGAATACGAACGAAAACGGACTCAAACTTTTAGTGTGACTTGCTACTGCTCAGCACGGCATACAGCGGTCAACTGATGTATAGACTAATGTGCATACTTATATACACCATACCTCGAATATATATAACGGGACCGGAACAGGCCCGTTTATCAATAAATTTATTCGGGGTCGAAAAATACAATAGCGCGCCGCGCAGCTGCCGCCCAGGTATAAGAACCGCCTGGAGCAATATACGCTCAAATACTCATAGCTTCGTCAATTTTACTCCGATCGACTTGAAATTTTTACACAATATTCTTGAGACATTAGGCATTCATTTAAAAAAATTTTAAAAAAATGGAAAAAAAAATTTTTTAATACTTTACCCTGCCCTTAATTATCTTTATCGCAAAGATGACGACCAAAGTGAAAGGGCTATACGCTTTCGTGGTATATGAAAAATCAGAAAAACAAGTGAAAAATAAAGGTGCTCGAGGATCGAAAGAATCGAAAACGTATTACGACATTCTCGCTAATACCGAAAAAACACCGCGTGGTTGGCGAGCGAATGAGAGTGACGTGGGTAGACCAATCGACGAAGAAAACTTCTTGTCATTACGTAATAATAAAAAAAATCAGTGGTAAGTACGAGATCGAAACGCCGGTAGTAACATAACCTATTTCGTAATCACGCGTGCATCGATCGTTTTTTAGAGAATCGAGATCGATTGCTGAGTATCCGTCCTGTCGAGATGGAGGCTTTTGGTACGACAGTGTCTGCTCGAAGTGTACTTGAGTCATCTGGGAAAATACTCTGCAAAAGGAACAAAGGAAAATCAACGCCCAGCTATCGACAGCGATTTATACAAAGGCCTTTTATGTAAGGATTCAGTTTCCCATCATCTACTTTCTTTTAAATCAACATAAATTTCAGTCGCATCTGAATTGACGCTTTACTCAGTTCAAGATTTTTTTACAATGTTTTATACTCATATACTTATTTATTGTAACGTTATTTGAATGTTAGTTTGCATTAAATTTCAGACTGGGCCAGTGACTGGTTTGGCGACGAAATTGATGAGGATGATTACGTGGAGTTTATAAATAAAACCGCGTACAACAAGAGAAAATCATCAAAGCAGAATCCCAAGAAAGAAAAATCTCGAACGAGGAAAGTGATGAAGCTCATTCGACATTGTGCAAGTCGTGTGAAAAGAAAACGCAAGAACGTGAGAAACGAAAAACGGGATAGCAAGTTTTTATAAATCGATATTTCGTAACGAAACAGTTTTTGTTCTTTTTTTTAATCGATATTTCATAACAAAACAGTTATACGTAACGTTGCTTTAAACATAAAACAAACCACCAGCGCCGTGGCTCAGTACGTAGTGTGCTAGCCCAGTGACTGGGAGGCTTGGGTTCGATTCCCGCTTTGGGCGAAATGTTTTTCGGTAGCAGCAGCGCGCAACGTGTAAGACGCGCCACGCTGTTTACTGTAAACATTGAGTTCAGCGAGAATCGGCCTAGCCGGCTACACTTGCCGTAGGTTTTCTGCTGGTTTACCTACGTCCTCGGCAAATGCGAGTGTTTCTATATCCACCTTAAGTCGGCCGCAGCCGCAGCGCACGATAACTACGAGTTTCGCCACCCGCAATCTGTTTCGTAATCTCTCGTTTAATCTCGTATGGGTTGGGGAAAAAAAATCGTAGGTGCAAAAATCGACCAAAAAGGGTACTCCCGTATACAATGAATAAATAAATAAAACGTTTTTTAATATAGTATTTTAATTACTTTAATTAGTATCCTCAAAATCTGATAATGTTTCATTTTTTTACCGAAGACTTCTGATGATGGTCAAGCAAACAGACAGGAGCTGTTTGAATCAAAGATAAAAATAATCTATAAATAAAGATATGTTAAGTTTCTATTTACATATGGGGCAATCCACATATATACACTATAAGAACTTAGTCATTATTATCATAGAAGAAATCTAATTGACGGTCTAATCTATCGAATGTTACTTTTGATTCAAAATTAATGTACTATTATTATTACAAAAATAAATAATTTAGGCGTGAAATAATTGTTCATTTATTTAGCCTACCTGACGTAGGCTAAATGGAGGGTATGGAGGTTTCGTAAAGCGTCCACAGAATAGGCTACGATCAGGGTCTGGAGGGTCTATAGCACCACCGTCGTAGGCATAACGGAGGGTGTGGAGGTTCTGATGCAACCAAAAAGGAGGCTTAACCCAGGTTTGAGTAGGTTCTGCAGAACCTACCCGCCCTGAATAGAGTCAAAATGTTCATTTTGTGCCATTCGTGGATTTAACGGAGGATTTTAGATATACGTTTCGCGTACATCGCACCCTCGCTTAACTCCATCACAACCTACACGACTCGCCCGACGTGAGTGATTTCCGAAGCGGCTGTTAGGTTCTGGGGAGGTCGAGAAAATTTCGACTAGGGTAGTGTCTTTCTTTTTCAAATGTACCCTTACATATAACAAAAGTTTCGTGAACGAAAATTAATTTTATCATAGAAAAAAAACCTCGGTTGGACCAGACGGCCCCCTTAAGGCGTCATTAATCGTTTTAGAGAACATTGTACCAATAGAAATAGGCATAATCGCGCCATAACAGGGAAACACATACTCCCGTCTTTTTGCTCTGCGGACACCCGCGTAAAAAAGATGCGGCGTCCAGGATGGAATCCAGGACAAAATCCAGGATGGAGTCTGGGCTGTGTAGGATGAATTCTGGACAATACAGGATGGAGTCTGGGCAGTCCAGGATGGAGTTCAAGATGGACAATGGGTTCGGATTAAATCCCATTCTCCATCCTGTACTACCCGGATTCCATCCCGGACTGCTCAGAC
>OZ019977.1:6050542-6197191 GCA_963970395.1 Ephialtes manifestator
CGGCCTTTCACCGGCAGTGCTCCTCAACGGGTAACGGACAGGTGTCCGAAAAGCGATTGCTTCTTACCAAGAAGCTCTCCATACGTCCAGTCGTTTCCAAGCGTTTCACTCTCCTGAAACTTGTGCCGGCCAATCACAGATCGAGCATTCTTTCAAATTATCTTGATCTAACGGAATGCTGTATCATGATTGGTCGGTGCAAGTTTCAGGAGAGTGAATCGCTTGGAAACGACTGGACGTATGGAGGGCTTCGTGGTAAGAAGCAATCGCTTTTGGGACACCTGTCCGTTACCCCTCCTCAACGCAGCGGCTCCCACGTCCTCGTGTAGCGTTGGAGAGGGCTGGAGAGTGGCATGGTAGGGAGATAGGGACGCTACAAAGATGCGTCTTCGCGCGTCATCAGGTGCGTTTTAACGCACCTGAAAAAAAAGTATCCTGGCACCGATGGTATACCCATTTTCCGAGTATCCAGGTTTTGTTCTCCAAGATACATTGAACTACACTGAAAAAAAAATGTCATTGATTCAATAAATCCATCGTTTGCGGGCTGCCAAAAAGAAGTATTTTTGAATTAACTTTAGTTCTTATTCGTTCAATCCTTTTCAACACTGAAATAATAAAATATTATTTTGCTTATTTTAGAGATATTGTTTCGATCTCGTATGGAATTGGAGGAATTAGAATTCAAATTAAGTTGATACCGCTTGTTTTTGGCAGCCCGCAAACGATAGATTTATTGAATCAATGAAATTTTTTTTCAGTGTAATTATCGCAAAAAAATGTAAACGATTCTGTAAGTTAA
Organism: Ephialtes manifestator; assembly: GCA_963970395.1. Classification (NCBI taxonomy): domain Eukaryota; kingdom Metazoa; phylum Arthropoda; class Insecta; order Hymenoptera; family Ichneumonidae; genus Ephialtes; species Ephialtes manifestator. The sequence continues at coordinate 6,051,345 of OZ019977.1, forward strand.
AAAAATGATTGTCCGAAGCATAATGGGCATAAAAAAGAAAAATCGTAAATCTGGAAATCAGGCGTGATTCTTAGATTTACAATTTTTCTTTTTTTTTTTCTTTCATTTTTTTGGTTATCGACAATGCTCCTCGTAATGTGTAGTTACTTCTGTTCCAAAATAAACTGGATAGTTTATCGCACAGAAATCGTATTTGTAAGGTCGATAATGGAAGTTCGAAAAAAAAAATCGTACAGGAAGAAACGCGGAAACGTTAAATTTCACTGATGCTTGACATTTTTATGTCCTTACGTTCGTCTACGATCCAACTACAATTTTATTATTATTATTTATTTGTCAACCGCAAGATCCTTTTTGCAAAAATACAGGAAAAAACAATAGAAAAATATTCCATAAAGATTAATATTAACATCGTCGACATTAGTCATATTATTTATCGCAGATAAATTATGCGTTCACGCAAAAAAAATGAAAACTCCTCTCTTGCTTTTCATTTTTTATTTAATTCCACCAGTATTCAAACGCTCCGAGATTTATTCGACGACCGAAAATATTAGATATTTTTTGGGTATACTATGCAGCCCTGATTTTAGCGGTACCAAATTTCTGGGGACTGCTATCTTGCCCCGGAATATCTGGTAAGCCCCCTTTCTTTTAGTACTTCTGTAAAATGTCATCAATTGAAACTGGTCGCATTACAACTGCTGCTCTACACTTGCACAAAATTTAGTTTTGTACTTACTTCATGCGTGAGACAAAAATACAGCATTCTGAGTGATAAAAGTCCTCTGTTATACTTGGCTAGGCACAACCCTTTCATTAATAAACAAGTCGACGTAGTGGCTGTGCAAGTACTGCACGATTTTTTTTAAGCTTTTCTTCAGCAAGAATGCTAAAGGGGTCTTTTACGAATGAGAATACAAAGAAACGAAATAAACGAGATAAAACAAAACAACTTATTAATTGGATTAGTTAAACAACAATAGTTTTGTCAGTGCGCCATCGATTTCACTACATTCCTAGCATCGCGTTTAGAGAAAAACGCCCTATAGTATTTTTCGCTAGAAGCAACAGTTTTGAAAATAAATACGTTCAAATCGGAGACGACACCGCTTCCACGAGGATTACTTCAAAAGTTTTGCGCCTTTAACAAAGTTCAACAACACATTTTCTACTGTAAACAATGCAAGGAATCACAAAAAAGTAGAAAGTCAATAACTTGTTAATTGCATTAGTTACAAAATAATTCGTCGCTTAAAAACAGTCATTTTTTCGGGTGATTTTTTTTTAATAGAAAAGCAGTATTACCATCGATTTCAACGTGTTTTATTTTAAAACTATTGCTTCTAGCGAAAAAACATAACGATATTTTCCTCTCAAAACGATGCAAGTAATGCATTATAATCAATTACACACCGATAAAGTTATAGTTGTTAAAAATAAGAAACGAATTGTTGTCTAATTAACGCAAGTAACAAGTTATTAACGTTTGATTTACTTTTCTTTTTTCCTGGCATAGTTCACAGTAAGAAAGGTCGAGATCAACTTTTTTGTAGAAGCAAGACTTTTAAAGTAATCTGCGTGGAAACTGTATCGAAAATGATTTCGACGTACTTTTTCCAATCTATTGCTTCTAGGGGAAAATATCAAATACAGTTTTCCTCTTAAAATGGTGCAAGGAATGCAATAAAATGAATTGTGGACGAATAAAATGTTTTTTTTTTTTAATAACCGACGAATTGTTGTCCAACTAATGCAATTAACAAATAATAAGCTTTTAACGTGTTTGTCTCTATTCCTTGTTTCGTTTAAAGTAAAAAAGACCTTAATCATCTTTTTTATATGAGTAAGACTTTAAAAGTAATCTGCGATTTCGACAATTTTACTTTTAATAGTATTGCTTCTATCGAAAAATACCAAACAATGTTTTTCTCTTAAAACCGTGCAAAGAATGGAGTGAAATAAATTGCACACCGATAAAATGATTGCTGTTGAACATAAGCAACAAATTTTTGTCTAATTAATGCAATTAACAAGTTACTAGCTTTTTAATTGTTTTTATTTGGCCTCGCATAGTTCAGACTAAGAAAGGTCGTAATCAACTGTTTTCTAAAACCAAGACTTCTAGAGTAATCTGCTTGACGGCTGAGGCACCGTCGATTTCAACGCATGTTATTCTAAAACTATTGGGTATAGCGGAAAATACCAAAGTGCATTTTCTTCTTAAAACGGTGAAAGGAATAGAGTGAAATCAATTTCACACCGATAATATAATTGTTGTTAAAAATAAGCAAAAAATTCTTGCCTTATTAATGCAATTAACGATAATTAACTTTCAACTAGTTTGCATCGATTCATTACTATTTTTGCAGTAAAAAAGATCTTGTTTAACTTTTTTGTAGGAGTAAGACTTTGCCTTGAATTTCAACGTAATTATTTTCAATAGTAGTACTTCCACCGAAAAGAACCAAGGGACGTTTTCCTCCCAGAACGATGCAAGGAATACAGGGGAATCAATTGCAGACCGATAAATTTATTGTTGTTGAAAATAAGTATTAACTTTTAATTTGTTTATCTTTATTCATTGCATACTTTAGAGTAAAATGTAATAACGTCATGACGTAGAAGCTGTGTTGCCATGAATTTCGACGTCATTATTTTCAAAACTATTGTTTCTAGTGGAAAATACCTTACGACGTTTTCCACTAAAAAATGGAAAAGGAATGCAGTAAAATCAGTTGTGGATCGATGAAATGATTGTTTTTAAAAATAAGCAGAAAATTGTTGTCTAACAAATGCCATTAACACGTTATTAACTTTTAACTTGATTGTAGTCATTTTATCGGTGCGCAATTAATTTCACTGCAGTCCTTGCACCGTTTTAAAAGGAAAACGTCCTTTAGTATTTTACGCTAGAAGCAATAGTTTTTAAAATAAATACGTCGAAATCAATGGCGACACAGCTTCCACGCAGGTTACATTATAAGTCTAACTTCTACAAAAAAGTTTATCACGACATTTTTTACTCTAAACTGTGCAAGGAATAAAGAAAAATCAGTTAAAAGTTAATAACTTGTTAATTGCATTAGATATACAACAATTTGTTGCTTATTTTCAACACTAATCATTTTATCGGTACGCAATTTATTTTAGTGCATTCCTTGCACAATATTAAGAGGAAAACGTCGTTTGGTATTTTTCACTAGAAGCAATACTTTCGAAAATAATCACGTCGAAATCCGCTGCGACTTAACACCTACGCAGATAACTCTAAAAGTCTTATCCCTACAAAAAAGTTAAACAGGACCTTTTTCACTTTAAACTATGCAAGGAATAAATAAATATAAGTTAAAAGTTAATAACTTGTTAATTGCATTAGTTAGACAACAATTTGTTGCTTATTTTCAACAACAACCATTTTATGGATACGCAATTGATTTTACTGCATTCCTTGCACAATATTAAGAGGAAAACGTCTTTTGGTATTTTTCACTAGACGCAATACTTTCGAAAATAATCACGTCGAAATCCGTTGCGACTCAACACCCACGCAGATAACTCTAAAAGTCTTATCCCTACAAAAAAGTTTAACAGGACCTTTTTCACTTTAAACTATGCAAGGAATAAATAAATATAAGTTAAAAGTTAATAACTTGTTAATTGCATTAGTTAGACAACAATTTGTTGCTTATTTTCAACAACAATCATTTTATGGATACGCATTTGATTTTAGTGCAATCCTTGCACAATATTAAGAGGAAAACGTCTTTTGGTATTTTTCACTAGAAGCAATACTTTCGAAAATAATCACGTCGAAATCCTTTGCGACTCAACACCCACGCAGATAACTCTAAATTTTTATCCCTACTAAAAAGTTTAACAGGACCTTCTTCACTTTAAACTATGCAAGTAATAAATAAATATAAGTTGAAAGTTAATAACTTGTTAATTGCATTAGTTAGACAACAATTTGTTGCTTATTTTCAACAGCAATCATTTTATCGGTACACAATTGATTTTTCTGCTTTCCTTGCACCATTTAAGAGGATAACGTCCTTTGGTATTTTTCACTAGGAGCAATAATTTTGGAAATAATAATTTCGAAATCGGTTGCGACACAACACCCACGCAGATTACTCTAAAAGTCTTGCTCCTACAAATAAGTTGATTACGACTTTTTTTTACTCTAAACTATGCAAGGAATGTAGTAAAATCAAATGCGGACAGATAAAATAATTGTTGCTGAAAATGAGCAACAAATTATTATCTAACTAACCGACAGCAGTGGACGTGCGGTCAGTGTGTGGCTTCGGCGGTCCCCAGAGTTAAGCAGCATTATTTGCGGTCATAACTTGGATGGGGAGCGGGAGGCAGTTTTTCTGAGTTTCCAATGTATTCTCATACAGTAGAAATTCAGTAAAAATAAAGCCAACTGTATCGGCCAGGTTTTCCGCAGTTTCCCTGTGCCCTCGTGCAAATGCGATACAGTAGTGCATTAGGATGAGTGGCTGCGGACAACACCCTAGAGGGGTCTCTATGAAGGAACGGGGAAAAGTGGAGAGGGGAAACGTAAAAGCCTGAAGAAGGCATACACGAAAGAAGCCGATAATTATTATCTAACTAATGCAATCAACAAGTTATTAACTTTTAACTTATATTTATTTATCCCTTGCATAGTTTATAGTGAAAAAGGTCCTGTTAAACTTTTTTGTAGGGATAAGACTTTTAGAGTTATCTGCGTGGGTGTTGAGTCGCAACGGATTTCGACGTGATTATTTTCGAAAGTATTGCTTCTAGTGAAAAATACCAAAAGACGTTTTCCTCTTAATATTGTGCAAGGAATGCAGTAAAATCAATTGCGTACCGATAAAATGATTGTTGTTGAAAATAAGCAACAAATTGTTGTCTAACTAATACAATTAACAAGCTATTAACTTTTAACTTATATTTATTTATTCCTTGCATAGTTTAAAGTGAAAAAGGTCCTGTTAAACTTTTGAGTAGGGATAAGACTTTTAGAGTTATCTGCGTGGGTGTTGAGTCGCAACGGATTTCGACGTGATTATTTTCGAAAGTATTGCTTCTAGTGAAAAATACCAAAAGACGTTTTCCTCTTAATATTGTGCAAGGAATACAGTAAAATCAATTGCGTACCGATAAAATAATTGTTGTTGAAAATAAGCAACAAATTGTTGTCTAACTAATACAATTAACAAGTTATTAACTTTTAACTTATATTTATTTATTCCTTGCATAGCTTAAAGTGAAAAAGGTCCTGTTAAACTTTTTTGTAGGGATAAGACTTTTAGAGTTATCTGCGTGGGTGTTGAGTCGCAACCGATTTCAACGTGATTATTTTCGAAAGTATTACTTCTAGTGAAAAATACTAATGGACATTTTTCTCCTGAAATTGTGCAACGAATGCAGTAAAATCAATTGCGTACCGATAAAATAATTGTTGTTGGAAATAAGCAACAAATTGTTGTATAACTAATGCAATTAACAAGTTATTAACTTTTAACTGTTTTTTCTTTATTCCTTGCACAGTTTAGAGTAAAAAATGTCGTGATAAACTTTTTTGTAGGAGTTAGACTTTCAATGTAACCTGCGTGGAAGCTGTGTCGCCATTGATTTCGACGTATTTATTTAAAAAACTATTGCTTCTAGCGGAAAATACTAAAAGACGTTTTCCTCTCAAAACGATGCAAGAAATGTTGTGAAATTAATTGCGCACTGATAACATTATTGCAAACAAGTTAAAAATGAATAACCTGTTAATTGCTTTAGGTAGACAACAATTAGTTGCTTATTTTCAAGAACAAACATTTTATCGATCCGCAACTGATTATTCGGCATTCCTTGTATCATTTTAAGAGGAAAACGTGCTTTGCTATTTTTCACTAGAAGCAATACTTCTGAAAATGATCACGTCGAAATCGGTTGCGACACAACACCTACGCAGATTACTCTAAATGTCTTGTCCCTGCAAAAAAGTTAAAGAGGACTTTTTTTACTTTTAACTATGCAAGGAATAAAGAAAAACAAGTTAAAACTTAATAACTTGTTAATTGCATTATTTAGACAACAATTTGTTGTCTATTTTCAACAAAAATCATTTTATCTGTGCAAAATTAGTTTTCTGCATTCCTTGCAACATTTTAAGAGGAAAACGTGCTTCGGTATTTTTTACTAGAAGTAATACTTTAGAAAATAATCACGTCGAAATCGGTTACGATTCAACACCCACGCTGATTACTCTAAAAGTCTTATCCCTACAAAAAAGTTGAACAGGACCTTTGTCACTTCAAAATGTCCAAGAAATAAAGAAAATTAAGTTACAAGTCAATAAATTGTTAATTGCATTAGCTAAACAACAATTTGTTGCTTAAAATTAATCATTTGATCTGTTGAATTTTATTGAGTAGAAAAGCTCTTGTTGGGGTAAGACGTTTAAGGTAATCCTCGTGGAAGATGTGCTTCCACCGATCTTAAAGTTTATTTTCAAAATTATTGCGTTCAGCAAAACAATACTAAAGGACGTATTCGTCTGAAAACGTTGCAAAGAAGGTATTCAAATTAATAAAGAACCGACAAAATGATAGTTGTTGAAAATGAGCAACAAATTCTTGATTATCTAATGTAATTAGCAACTTATTAACTTTTTACTTGTTTGTTTCGATTCCTTGCATTTTGTTGTGTAGAAAAGGTCGTGTTTAACTTTTTCGTAGGGGCTAGACTCTTAGAGTAATCTGCGTGGGAGTTGTGTCGTCACCGATTTCATTTTGTTTATTTTAAAAACTATTGTTTGAAGTGAAAAACGCTAAAGGACGTTTTTTCTCAAAACGATGCAATTAAGGTAGTCTGAGCACATTGACTGACGTCGCATAAGTTCGAGAGAGTTTAAGAGAGAATTACGAACAGTTCTCGATAAGATAAAAATTTGAAAAAAAAATCAAGCATATGGAAGGTGCTAAAGAGATTACTTTGGACGATAATAATTTAAAAAATGTTATTAACAAATTACTATAATAAAGAATTGTTCAACAAAATACCCGGTATCCCAATTTTTTTTGTAATGAAAGTGATCTTTTCATTTTTCTGCATACGTATAAATTTTTTCAGAATTTTGTGTGATGTTTGAAAATCGCGTTTTTTATATGTTAAAGTAAAAAATCAGAGAAAATTCTGAAAAAAATGCATACGTATGCAGAAAATTAAAAGAATCCTTTTTATAACAAAAACGAAATTAGTTTGCCGGATGTATTGTTGAACAATTATTTATTTCAGTGATTTGTTAATAACATTATTTAAATTATTATTGTCCAAAGTGAACTCTTTAGCACCTTCCATATCCTTGATTTTTTTTCAGATTTTTATCTTTTCGAGAACTGTTCGTAATTCGCTCTCAAACTCTCTCGAACTTATGCGACGTCAGTCAATGTGCTCAGACTACCTTCATACACTGAAATCAATCCCGCACCGGCAAAATTATTGTTGCAGAAAATTAGCAATTAATTATCGTTTAACTTATGCAATTAACATGTATTTAACTTTCAACTTGTTTATCTTAATTCCTTGCATTTTTTGAGTAGTTAAGGTCTTGTTGCACTTTTTTGTAGGGGCAAGATTTTAATAGTTATCCTCGTGGAAGCTGTGTCGCCACCGATTCCGATGTGTTTATTTTTAATAGGTTTTAGCAAAAAATACTGAAGGACTTTTTGCTCTCTAAACTATGCAACGAATGCAGTGAAAGTACTTTTTTTATTTTTTTATTTATCTAGTAACATCTATTATTTTTTTTTATTCTTATTTTAAAGATTTTTATTTCCGAAAAATTGTTGCTGACTGCAAAACTTTTGCAGCATTAACAAAATTTTGGTAGCATTGATAGAATCGCAAAAAAAGCGTCCCCCTCCTTCCAGGCCACCGTTTGCCGAGCCCGGAAGCCGAACGGGCAAGCGACGCGGCTGAGAACCGTCGCTTTGACGCGCACGCGCCTGTCGGGTGTCTAGTTTCACCTGAACCTCACTGTATATATGTCTACCATAATTATATTAATCCCGCTTAATTCGAGCTGGCCTCTCATCAACGCCAGTCACGCTCTCGATTAATCAATGATCGTCGTTTCCCTCGTTTAGAGAATAATCCAAAGATCTTGCCGACATTTGCGCGACAACTAAATGGCGAGAGTTTTATGAGCACGTAAACGCGCCAAATTCGCTAAATACACGCGCGGTTTGCCTGCTTTGTCCAGGACAAGAAAGGCCGACGCACGAATTTAATATTAGTTGGTGGAACTCACACGCTAAGCAACTTGTGCTGTTTATGGAGGATTTTTGTTGTTATGATTATTGTTATTGTTGTATGGGAAAGTCCATACAGCATGGTCCCGATCGCACTGTCTGACAACACCGCCGACCAATCAGAGCCCGAATAAAACGATGACAATAATGACTGCAATATGTTCGAGATTTTCGAGATATCTCGAGCCACCAACTTTTTAGAATAGGAGATTCTGATACTTCACCATAACCGCTGTGAAGTGAGTTACAGAATACAAAGTAATGGCAACCTTATAAACGCAACTCTTTGTTTAAACGCTTATATCTTTCGGAAAACGCATCTAATACATGTAATCTATGAATGCACCGGTACACAGAACTTGTGTACCAAATTCTGTTGAGACATATTTAATCGTTTTAGAGAACATTGAACTGATAGAAATAGTAGATATATTCGTGGCATGTCAGTGAAACATACTCCCGACTTTTTCCCTGCGGGCAGTTGGGAATAAAAATGGTCTCGTAGACTGACAATTAGTAGTTGTCACTTTATAGATGATAGGATGGTCACGAGTTTTCAAACAGAAGGTCGTGACACTTTGTCTGCTCATCGTGCTCTTTAACGGCGATGCGAGCCATGCAAGGAACCGAGAACGCAATGACGTAAATCAGCTTAGTCCCGTAATCGAAGACGACAATGTCAGGCTTGTTGGCTATTATCTATCTGTCAGTGGGGAACATTATTTCCGGCAAATTAGGCATTTCTCTTTCCCAACCACAGACTCAATATCTCCGTAGGCGTAGACGGCGACAGTTATTATTATTATTGAATGAAAAAACTTTATTAAGGGGCAGGAGTCAGGTAAAAAAAATTGATTTTATAAATTCAATATCATCCAAATCCTATTACATATAAAAAAGCCCAATGCACTATATTGTTGGTACTCGATGAAAGGATTTTTTTACTGTCGTCTGACTTGCATATGCTTTTCAATATTGTCTTAAGGAAAGTTTTTAGGTTTTCCATTCTGTGCATTATTCAGATCAAACTACTAGGCAGATTGGAATGGTTAACGTCTCATTTTCTTCTTCATCAAAAGATACACCGGCTAAATGGAGCAAACTATTTTTTTTCATTCTGAAAGCAAAGTTAATCACTGATTTAGAAAATAGAATCAAATTTATTTCTGAATAATTATGTCACTTAAAAAATATTACCTTTTACTAACATTTGCTCCATTTAGCCGGTGTATCTTTTCGTGAAGAAGAAAATGAGACATCAACCATTCCAATCTGCCTAGTAGTTTGATCTGAATCATGCGCAGAATGGAAAACCTAAGAACTTTGCTTAAGATAATATTGAAAAGCATATGCAAGTCAGACGACAGTAAAAAATCCTTTCATAGAGTGCCAACAATATAGTGCATTGGGCATTTTTATATGCAATAGGATTTGGATGATATTGAATTTCCAAAATCAATTTTTTTTACCTGACTCCCTCCCCTTAAGTAATTTTCACCGGAGCGGCCCTAAAGGGCTTTGACTCGTTTACAAAGCGACCACGATATTATTATTATTATTATAAGTATTTGTACAATGAACCAGCGCCGTGGCTCAGTGCGTAGTGTGCTAGCCCAGTGACTGGGAGGCTTGGGTTCCATTCCCGCGTTGGGCGAAATGTTTTTCGGTAGCAGCAGCGCGCAACGTGTAAGACGCGCCACGCTGTTTACTGTAAACATTGAGTTCAGCGAGAATCGGCCTAGCCGGCTACACTTGACGTAGGTTTTCTGCTGGTTTCCCTACGTCCTCGACAAATGCGAGTGTTTCTATATCCACCTTAAGTCGGCCGCAGCCGCAGCGCACGATAACTACGAGTTTCGCCACCCGCAATCTGTTTCGTAATCTCTCGTTTAATCTCGTATGGGTTGGGGAAAAAATCGTAGGTGCAAAAATCGACCGAAAGGGTACGCCCGTATATAATGAATAAAAAGAAAAAAATGTCTTTGATTTGAAAGAAGAAAACAAATTCCCATCAACATATTTTTATATAAAATTATAACGAAAAGAAAGAAAAAGTTGAGTAACCATTTGATTGATTCCTTTTCATAGGGAAATGAAAAAAATAAAAGTAGTGTTTAAACAATTTTTTGTTAGCAGTTCGACATCTATTTTTTTCACTTGTAACAGTCGGAAAGGACAGAGTATGGAAGGTGTGTGTGAGTAATTCGGATGGTCTGACGAATTATCGAAGAGAGAAAATATATGATGATCACCGGTATTCGCACCCGGATTGTTCAGATACTGAGTAAGAGCGCTAACCACTGCGCTAATGTCACCTAGTATATTTCTCTCATTCGAATCGTCTTCTTATATGCAATGTAGGGCCGTCACACACTCAATGTCTTTTCTCAATGGGTTATTATTTTTGTGACTATTCGTACATTGAAAAAATATCATCGATAATGATGAAAAGAAATTCCCATAAACTTATTTCAATATGAAATTATAACGAAAACGAAAAAAAAATTTTAAATATTTTATTGATTCCATTTTATATGGAATTTAGAAAATAGAAATTGAACATACCTTTATTTTTAGCAGAAAGTTTTTTTTTCCGTTTATTATTATTATTATTATTATTTTTCCCATTAAATGCCTGACCGGCCCCATAGGGCTCCGACTCACCTACAGGACGGGCGGGTTAATAAAAATCATTCTGCCTGACTGCTCCTCCAACCCGGAGGTAAGCAGTCAGGTCAGTCCAGAATCGTGTGACCTAAGTAGACGGAGCGAACCCAGAATGACCGCCTTCTGCATTCGACCCGCAAGTGCGTCGGCTTTCTGCCGACAGGCGGGGATGATCTTGATGTTCGTGACAAACGACGGTTTCATTCCGCCGAGAACGCCGATTATGAGGACCACCAGTTTGACCGTGTACCCTCGGTATAGCCCGCGAAGCTCGAAAAGGAGATCCTGACACTTCGTCCGTTTGTCGTCTTCTTTAGCAGCGATGTTGGCCTCGCCAGGAGCCGAGAACTCGATGACAAAGATCGTATGAATCTCGTGGTCAAAGACGACAATGTCAGGTTTATTGGCTGTTATTTGCCTGACAGTGGGAAATGAATAGTTCCAGTAAATCCGGCACTTCTCATTTCCCACGACGGACTCAATATCTCCAGGGGCGTAGGGCAGCAGTGGCGTCTCGTCTACCCCGTAAGAGTGTCGAAGGTGGTAGTACAACACTCTTAGGGCCGCGTAATAGCGATGGATATAGCCAGAGACCACATAGGAGAGACATGCTGATAGTATGTGCATGAGTGTCTCTGGCGATCGTTTGCAGGCCCTGCACCGTGTGTCAGGGACCTGCATACCCATCACCTGGTTCTGGTAGACGAGAGTGTTAATTACGCCATCCAGGCAGGCAACGATGAATCCCTCGGTCTCAGACATCAGACCGGCTGACTGTAAGAATGCAAAAGTCAGCCGCGCAGACAAGTCCATGCTTTCGATGTGCCGGAAGAACACTCCGTGCATGGCCTTGCCGACGTGCCGCTCGAGCAGGGTGTTATGCTCGGCGGCTCTGATGGTGTTCCTACGCCGGGACGGTTCCAGGTCGATGATGGAATTAATCGACCTTCTGCCTTCTCTGCCACCGTGTACAAAAACGCCCCAACCCCCGCCCTTTCATGTTCGTGCACGAAGGACAGGAGAGGATTCGCACTTCCGATTACGTCGCAGACTACACCGAGGACCAAACGGTCATGCAGGCACTCCAATCCAAGTAGGCCCCTTCCACCCATGTGGCGCGGGAGATATATACGGGGCACGGAAGATCTAGGATGAAGACTCCTATGGATGTTCATCATCTTGCGTGTGCTGGTGTCGAGTTCACGCAGCTCGTCTCGCCTCCATCTCACTACCCCGAAAGAATAGAGAAGGATTGGGACGGCAAGCATGTTGGTAGCAGCGATCTTGTTTCGCCCAGACAATTCGGAACTCCAAATTTGCCGAAGCCGCTACCTATACTTGCCACGCAGATTCTCCTTGACTGCCACAGCGTCCTGTAATGGATTCTGCGACACTCCGAGGTATTGATAAGACTCTCCGGCGTCAAGGTGTTTAATGATTATTATTATGATTATTATTATTGTGTATTTTTTTGTTTCGTAAAATGCCCGACCGGCCCCGTAGGGCTCCGACTCACCAACAGGACGGGCGGGTTATTAAAAATCATTCCGCCTGACTGCTCCTCCAACCCGGAGGTAAGCAGTCAGGTCAGTCCAGAATCGTGTGACCTAAGTAGACGGAGCGAACCCAGAATGACCGGCTTCTGCGTTCGACCCGCAAGTGAGTCGGCTTTCTGCCGACAGGCGGGGATGATCTTGATGTTCGTGACAAACGACGGTTTCATTCCGCCGAGAACGCCTCTCGATTATTATTATTATTATTATTATTATTATTATTATTATTATTACGATATAATACATATTTTATATCTCTCCAACCTTAACATGGGTTACATCGTGTTTATATAAGCGAACGATAGGTAAACCAGTAAGCGAGAACGCAAGATTTATTGTATATCTGATTCGGTTTATCGATAAAACGATACGAATCAATGACAATCTTATCAGCTGCTCGAATTTAATTGATATGTTTCTACGATTTGCGATATAAACGACGCAACACGGTTGCATCAAATGTCTCTCGCAAAGAAGCAAACGTTTTGCTCGGAACTCTCTCGACAAGAGTCAAACGTCTCACAGAGCGGTTAACTCGTCTCGCGAAATTTATGCGTTTCATTGGACGAGTCATGACACTCTTGTAATCTTTACTCTCCTTTTGAGAGAGCAACCACATGATATCTAAGTATTGTTCGGTAGGTCGTCAAGTATCTTTAAGGTAGTCCTTACGCCTGTTATTCATTTCGCATAAGTTCGAGAAAAATGACAGAGAATTGCAAACACTTCTCGAAGGTATGAAAATCTGCGAAAATTCATGCACATAAAAGGTACTGAAAAGATTAATTTTGCATAATAATAATTGTAAAATGTTATTAACAAATTGATGAAAAAAAATTGTTTAACAAATCTCCCGGAAACCCATATTTGAAAAAATGAAAATAATTCGTTCGTTTTTCTGTATATGTATGAATTTTTTTAGATTTTCGAATTCTTTTTGAATTTGTTGTTTTTCTTCACATATTTTTTCCACACTGAGAGAAAACTTGAAATCTTGACAACCTTGCGCGGTGGTTTGCAAGTATTACTTTGGCTCAAAAAAATAGACATTGACACAAGTACACATTCGTCGAAGCAATACCATGAATTTTTTGAGAGAACTACCCCATGTAATTGAACGTCAATATAACAATGTTTTGGCTGAACATTGATGCTATTGAGCGAATGGCAGTGCAGCCAACAAATTGTTGTCTTAACCCCGAAAGGCGTTGGCAGTGCAGCCAACAAATTGTTGTCTTAACCCCGAAAAGGGTTAATTGTTGGCTGCACTGCCATTCAATTCAATTCAAACCCTTTCGGGGTTAAGACAAAAATTTGTCGGTACTTAATACGCGTGTCACGAGTGGTTGAGACAATCCCGCGTGTCATTCGAATCAGGAAAATGATTTCTATGAAGCAACTGTATTGGAATGGTTACAAGAACTGTTTTAGGCTTTTAAAAGAATCTCGGTATAACTGGCTTCTACGAAATATAAGGTTAACTAAACCTCACGTCCGTTTGTGCGGAAACCGTTCCTGAAGATACGAGTACTGATTTTTTGTCATCCCCGTGATCACCTATCCAACTACTGATAGCCAGAGACAGCCAGGTAACATATCCTAGTGCTGACCCTCAGGTCAGTCAGACGATCATCCACCCAAATACTAACGAACTAATTCGCGTAAACAACGAAACAAGCAACTTCATCGAATATGTTTATAGATGGCAACAACGATACAATTTACCCTTCTTGGATATAACCGAGTGCCGTGAAAAATAACTGAATGTGCTTTTATTTTTACTACACGGAAAAAAAAGATTAGTTGCCATAACCAAGAAATGAGTTGACACAAACAATCGATTATTCTATTTCCCTAGCAACTCAAATGGTAATACCAACGATTCGAATGGTAGTCCCAACTATTCGAGTGGTATTCCCACCGATTGGATTAGTTAACCTAACTAATCCAATCGAGAACTAATCGTGAATAATTGAGTTTACTATTCGATATGGCTGAGGCAACTAATTTTTTAGACATTGTCTACAGCAAATCGAAAACGTAGTTGCCACAACCATAAAAATCTATCAAATTCTGACTGTATTATACTAAGTTCATTTTATATTTCATGTTGCCGATATTTAAATACACAATAAAAACTTGTAGAATCATATGATCTGAATGGCCGAGTGAGCTAAAGCGCAGCGCAACAACACCATCCGGAGGGTTCCAGGTTCGATTCGTGTTAATGTAAAAATAATAAAATATGTTTTTTCAGCGATTAATATGTACCATCATGAAGAGGAAGACGTAATATCTAATAAAAATGCAGGGTTACTCGATTGAATAAACACAAAATAATATTTAAAAATTAATTTTCTTTATTATTTTAGATTCGCTCAAACATATAATCAATTTAATTGAAATGTGAGTGTAGTTGAACCTACGTGTCAATAGTTCCAATCAATCGATTAGAGATTGATGCAAGAGTGTGCATGGTGTGAGAGAAAACAATGTTAGAGTTACAATAAATGCACTGTGGTTGTCTCAACCACATGAAACATTTGAAACGAAGAAAGTCCGACAATCATTTGGTGTGTTTGACCCAATCTCCTCGTTCCATTCGCCGTATATAACCTCTCGGAAAGGTTGAGTCAACCTCTGTTTCGTTGTGCCCAACAATTTTTCCTCTCAGTGCATATAAAAAAAAAAAAATTCAAAGTGAATTTAAAAATCTGAAAAAATTCATCACGTATTAAAAAAAATGAACGAATCATTTTCATTTGAAAAATATTTGGATTTTCGGGACATTTGTTGAACAATTTTTTAAAATAAATTTGTTAATGACATTTTAGAATAATCATTATGCAAAATTAATCTTTACAGTACTTTTAATGTGCATGAATTAATTCAGATTTTTATACCATCGAGAAGTGTTTGCATTTCTCTCTCATTTTTCTCGAACTCATGCGAAATGAATACCAGCTGCAAGGACTACCTTAAGAGAGAGAAGTACACGAAAAATAGTAGAACGAAAATCAGATGTATATTTTATTGTCGCGGTATCGTGTAACCAGACCCATTCGTGCTATTCCAGCTAATTTAATAGTTTACCTACTAATTGAGTGTTGAGAGACGCTCACTTGGTAACTTAAGGTAGTTCTAGTAATACCCTCCGAGAGAGAGAGAAATTCAAACACTTCTCGGTGGGATTAAAACCTGAAAAAAAATTTAGCGTATAGAAAATGTTGAAAAGATTGATTTTGCATTATAATGATTGCAAAATGTTAATAACAAATTAAAGAAAAAAACAATTGTTCGACAAAACACATGTGAACCGAATTTTTTTTTAAATGAAAATTATTTGGTCATTTTTCTGAATACGTAAAATTTGTAAAACGTTACGAATTTTTAAAAATGCGTATAACGTCAGTAATTTTGAATATGCGTCTGTCATAAAAATCACCTATTACATTTTTTATGTAATTATATTTATAAAAACGCAATTGTCAAAAATTACATAAAATTCAGGAAAAATGCATACGTATGCAGAAAAAGTAACAAATCATTTTCATTTGAAAAAAATATTATGTTAACGGGTGTTTTTATGAACAATTGTTTTTTCATTAATTGTTAATAACATTTGGAATGACTATATGCAAAGTCAATCTTTTCAGCACTTTCCGTATGCTTAATTTGTTTCAGATTTTCATTCCATCCAGAAGAGTTCGAACTTCTTTCTGAATCTCACGTTTGGCCGGACTGTATCGCTAAAACGAGCTTAATATTACAATGAGAGATTGTAAGAACAGTACTTTATAGTGATTGTTGTGTTTTTTTCAGTTAAGAACATGGCATCATTATTTTTATTATGCCCAGAATAAAAATAATGATGTCATGTTCTATTTTTTTTAGCACGTTGCGATTCTCAGATATCACCATTTTATTTTCTTTCTCTTAGTTGTAGATATTTAGATAAATGCGGTCATTCAATTAGGCTTAAGACATTTTTATTAATAAGCTCGTAACACTTTGAGCCATATATTTTTCGTTTCCAAAATGAAAAAAACACATTAATTATTGTTATAAATTAGTTTTAAATATTGAAACCTAACGCAAAGGTTTCAGGTCTCTTTACTCGTAGGGGTTGTTCAACCTAGACCAGAATAACAAATTCTTAGTAACAATAATAACAATATTATATATTTGTATATTGAAACATCGTATAAGTACACTGTTAAAAAAATCTGTAATAAAATTAATATAAAAGTGTTGGAAGTTTTTTTGCAGATACCGTATATGAAATTTTGTATACATGTGTATATGAAAAATCATAACATTTAGAGGAATATTAAAATTCAACTTTATTAAGATTCAATGTCAGTATGACTATATGCTTAAACTGTGCATTTAATTTCATAAACATGTATGATGAATTTTCATATGAGTGGTATCTGAAAACGCAAGCACATATGTGTTGGAAATTTAAAGTGGATATAAAACCAATTTTAAAAAATATAAATATTATTCGGACATTATTTTTTCAAACAAATTATGTCATCAGAAATTGTTGGGTATTGGTTTTCGTCACAGAAAATTTTTCGCTTACATTGGGGTTTGAACCTATGACCTACCTACCTAAGTACCTAACAACGCACGCACTCTACCAACTACGCTATCAACGACTTAGTAATTTTGGATATCTAAATGGATAAGAGTTGTATAAATATTATTCTCTCAAACATACTTATAATTGACATAACAACATATTCAATTAATTGCAATTAGAGTGCGAACTGGGTTGGAAATATTTTCAAGTCAACATAATTTTTGGACGAACGGAATCTTTTTCTCACGAGAAAGCTCAGGTATCCGGATTTTCGAAAAAATTATATCCGCAGACCTGTGAAGTTCTAGCAACAAACATAAATCAAACATAAATTTGCCGCAACAGCAGCGCGAGATGCTCCAATGTTTAAAAAAAATCGATTTTGGAAATCTCGAGTAACTTATCAGAAATCGATGCTAAGTAATAAGTGTTAGCGATCTAGTGCGGGTTTTTTTTTCGTTATTGGAAAATGTGTATTAAATTTCAAATCAGTCACTAAAAATCCAAAAAATTCATGTTGAATTTCATGTACTAATATAGTATGTATGTATGAATATTTTATTGCCTCCCCTAGGGGTTACAATGACTTCCGCCTCTCCCTTACATCCTCCTTCTCCTTATTGTACTTAGCTTATCTTAATCCTATTCTTATTTTATTCTTATCCTACTCTTATTCTACTCCTTTTCCCGCCTTCTCCTTCTCCTCTTTATTTCTTCCGTTTTTACATTTTTACATTTTCTTTTTTATTTCCGTTTTCCGCATACATTTCCTCTTTTCTCTCCTCCTCTTTCGCCAGCACGTTCTTTCTCTCGCTCGCTCGCTCACTCCCTCCCACGCTTCCTGCCACTTCCTCTCGCACGCTCGCTCGCTCGCTCGCCCGCGCGCACGCCCCCCTCGTCTCGCCCGTTCGCTCCGTCTCCCTTCTCCTCTTCCGACTTCCGTTTCCTTTTCATTCACTCCATTCCTCCTTTCATTCCTTATTACTCTCCTCCTCTCTTCCTCTCCCTCTCCACTCCTCCAATTCTTTCATCCATTTCTCTCCCCCTCCCCTTTCGTCCAGAATTTCCCTTACCCTATCCTGAATTCCCCTCTCCCTCTCCTCCGCCCCCCTGCACCTGTCCAGAACGTGTTCCCACGTCTCCCTCTCCCCCCAACACATTCTGCAGCCTCTTTCCTCTTCCGACCCCCAGTATTTTCCTCCCCTCATCTCGTTTCCTAACCTGAATCTCGCGATTCTCCTGTACCTTTCCTCTTTCCATCCCGCCTTCAAATATTCCGGTATCCCTTCCACCCTTATCATTCTATACCACTCATTATACCTCGACTGCTCTATCTTCTTTCCCCTTTCCCTTTCCTGTTTCCTTCGGTCTTCTCTCTCCCACCCTTCTAGCCACTCTTCTCCTTCTCCCTCTCCTTGCCCCCCTTCCTTGAACATCCTCCTTCCCCTCTCCCATCCCGATATCCTTTGCTCCCTTTCCTCCCTTTCCCTTATTTCCTCCCAGCACACCCTCGCCAACTCGCTTCCTTCCCCCTTTTTTAGTTTTTCCTCAAACCTCCACGCTCTCCTGCCCGCCCTTACCCTCATCTTTTCTCTCTTTGTTTCTTCCCTTACCATGTACCCTGGCGTCCTCCAATCCACCCCCAGCGTCCATCTTATGTACCTTTCCTGAGTTCTCTCCACCTCCGTTCTCTCCTCCCATCCCCATATCTCCGCTCCGTATCCCATCACCGTCCACACCAGCGTGTCAAACAGCCACATCCTTCTCTCCCAATTATTCCCAAATTTCCTTTTCCCTATTCCCCATACCTGCTTCATTACTCCCACTGCCTTCCTCACCCTGTCTCTTATATGTTCCTCGTGCTTCCCATTCCTCTGGAACGTATATCCTAGGTACTTAAACTCCTTCACCTCCTCTATTCTCTTCCCCTTCCAACTCCACCTCACCTCCTTTAGTCTTCCTCCCCCCTTCCTGAACCTCATTACCTTTGTCTTCTCTACATTCACCTCTAATCTTTTCCTGTCGAAGTACCCCTGCAGCCTCCTGATCATGCTCTGCATCTCTTCCTCATTTTCTGCCACCAGCACCACGTCATCCGCATATGCCAGTGAGCATATCCTCCTCCCGCTTATCCTTACCCCTCCCCAGCTCCCCTTACACAACTCCTCCTCCATGTCCGCCGTCAGTATATTAAATAATATCGGGCTCATCGGGCATCCCTGTCTTACCCCCTTTGCCGTCCAAAATGTCTCTCCTGTCTCTCCCCCCACCTTCACCTTACTTTTCGTTTCTTCGTAAACCTCCTCTATCCTCTCTCTTAGCCCCTTTCTTATTCCTCTCTTCTCCATTGCCTCCCCTAATACCCTCCTATCCACCGAGTCGAACGCTGCCTTCAGGTCCACGAACATTGCTATCAGCTTCCCCTTCTCCTTCTCCATCTGCCTACTCACTAGATAGTTGAGGACGTAGATGTTATCTATCGTCCCCATTCCCTTCCTAAATCCTGTCTGGTTTGGCGGTATTATGCCCTTCCCCTCCACCTCTTCCTCTAACCTGTTCGTCAGTGCTGCCGTGTATCCCTTGTACAACGCCGGCATCAGCGTTACCCCTCTGTAATCTTCCGCTCTTGTCCCTTCCCCCTTCTTTACTATCGGCGCCACCACCCCTTCTTTCCACTCTTCCGGCCATCCTCCCCCCTCCCACACTTTCCTGCATACCTCCCATACTACTTCTATCATCCTTTCCCCTCCAAATTTCCACGCTTCGTTCGGTATTTCGTCCCCTCCCATCGCTTTCCCCTCCTTCATCTTTCTTATCACTTTCTCAATCTCTTCCTTCCTCAGCCCCTCTTCCTCCCCTTCTCTCTTCACCTCCCCGTTCCCCATCCTCACCTTCCTGTCCACTCCTCCTAGCAACCTCATGAAATGCTCCCTCCACTCCTCTGCTCCTATCTTCTCGTTTATCCTTTTCCTGCTCTTTCTCCCCCTATTCACTATCTCCCACACTTCACTTTCCGTTCTCGCCCTTGCCACCTCTCTAACCAGCCTCCCTCTTTCCTCCTCCTTTTTCCTTTCGCATACCTCCTCGTACTCCTTCTTCTTCGCCTTAAACTTCTCTTTTGCTATCTTTTCCTTCCTCCATTCCCTGAGTGCTTGTCTTGCCTCTTTCTTCTTCTCCGCACATTCTTCGTCCCACCATCCCTCCTTCCTTTCTCTCCTTTCCCTCCCTCCTATCTTTTCACTTTCCTTCATTCCCTGTTTCACTTTCCCTATCAGCTCCTCCATTATTTCCTTCATGTCCTCCCCTTCCACCTTCATTCCCTCCATCCTTCTCCTGTACTCCTCTTTCATCTTTTCCGACCATTTCCCGCTTCCCACTTTTCTCCCCCCTCCCTTTCCCTTTCCTCTCTGCCCCCTCCCTTTCTTCATCGTCACCACCAACGGGTGGTGGTCCGATTCCACCCTGTCCCCCACCACCATGCTCTCTACTCCTCTCCTTGTATTTTCGTCCCCTAACACGTAATCAATCACCGTCTCATTTCTTCCTCCCGTGAACGTGTATTCCCCCTCTTCGTCCCCCTTTATGTTCCCATTCATTATCTCCCACCCCACCTCTTCCAATACCTTCACCATTTTTCGTCCTTCTGCGTTCTCCTTCACCTGCTTCGACCTCCTGCCCTCTATCTCTTCCTCCCCTTCCCCTCCCCTGACTCTTCCCCCTTTCCTTCCTGTCCACGCGTTGAAGTCCCCTCCTATTATCACTCCCCCCTTCTCCGTCTGTCGTTCCATCCATTCCCTGATGCTCTCCATTTTCCTGTCCATGTCCCCATTCACATACGCCGCTACCACTGTCCATTCGTCTTCCCCCGCTCTCACTTTCTTTACCATCAATCCCTCCTCTTCCCTCTGCCCCTCTTCCTCCTCTCCCGCCATCTCTTCTCTCACCCCTATCATCATCCCCCCTGCTGCCCGCCCTTTCTTTTTCACATTTTTCGCCCACTGCGTCTTCCACTTGTATCCCGCCGGTAGCCTTCTCTTTACCCTGTCCCAGTGCCTCTCCTCTACCCACGTTTCCAACAACGCAATCACCTCCCACTCCGCTATCTCTCTCCAGAATTCTTCGTCTTTGTTCGCTACCCCGTGCACATTCCAGAATCCAATCCTCCACCTGTCTTCCTCTTCCACTTTCTCCACTTGCCTACTCTCCTGCTCTTCCTTGCCTGCCCCCTCTACTCGTTTTTTCCCTCCTCTCCGCTCCCTCCCTCCGCCCCTCTTTCTTCTCCCCCTCCCTTCTGCTCCTCCCCTCTTTCCCTCCTCCCCCTTCCCCTTTCCTCTCTCAGCACCTCACCCCTCTCCCTTCCCCTTACATCTCTCAACACCTCCCTCCTCTCGTCCCATGTCCATACCCTTCCCTCCACTGTTATTCTCCCGTACGTCACCTGCGCACTCCTTCCCCTTCTCCTTTCCTCCTCCGCCAACTCTCCTAGTCTCCATTGCATCCTTCTCTCCCTCCATGTGAGGTCTTCCTCGATTCTCTCCCTGCTTCCTCTTAGCTTGTGTCTGTTCTTCATCACCTCTGTCTTCGCTTCCACACTCTCCATCTTCACCTCCACCATCACCTCCGCCCCCCTTCCTCCTGTTCCCCCTTTTCCTACCTCTCTCGCTGACTCTATCCTCCTTCCCACCCCTATCCTCCCCAACAGCCTCTCTGCTATTTGCCTTCCCGTTCCGTCTTTCGTTGCCCTTTTTATAATAAAGTTCCTCTTTTTCTCTTCCCTTTCCATCGCCTCCATCTTTCTCTCCATTTCCTCCACTTTCTTCTCCATCTCTCCCGTGCCTCTTGCTCCGTCTCCCCTCTCTGCCTCTTTTCCCCTCTCCATCCTCTCCATTCTTTTCTCCAACTCCTCTATCTTCCCCTCCTTTCTCCTCATTTCCACTAGTCTCGTCTCCACCTCCGTTACTCTCCCTTCCATCTTTTCTCTCTCGCTTCTCCATCTCTCCTCCCCCTTCCGTATCTCCTCCCTCAATCTCCCTATCTCCTGCCTCATCTCCTCTCTCCCCTCCTCCCCCTGTTTCTTTATCTCCTGTATGTCCCTCCTGATCTCTATCCTCATCTCCTTTATCATCCCTGCGATCGACTCCTCTTCCCCCTCCTTCCGCCCCGGCGACCTTTGCATCAACTTGCTTTTCTGAAACACCCTCTGCTCTTCCTCGTCCTCCATTTTATTCTTTTCCTCCATCTGCTTCCTCTTCCTGTTGAATATGTCCCCTATCTCCCCCCATTCGCCTGACGCGTTGCCCCCGGTGCTCGCGCTCCTCTCTCTCGTCAACCTCTGAGCGTTTGACGGTCTTCCTTTCTTCTTTGCTCCTTCCTCTTTCCTCTCCGCCCCCCCCTTATCTTCCCCCCCTTTTTCATCCATCAAAAAAAAAAAAAAAAAAAAAAAAAAAAAAAAAAATATATATATATATATATTAATTTATTAATTTATTAATTTATTTAATTAATTATTTATTTACATTCCCCTCTACCCTATTCAAAAATTTGTTAATTTATTACTTTATTTAATTAATTATTTATTTATATTTCCCTCTACTCTACTAAAAAATTTGTTAATTTATTAATTTATTAAATTAATTATTTATTTATATTTCCCTCTACTCTACTCTACTATCCCCGTTCTTTCCTCTACGTATTCTCCCCTCTGTCCCGATTCCCCGTTTTCCTTGTTCGTTCCGCCGCTCTCTTATCTTTTCTTTCCCTTGCTTTCTCCCGATTCCACTCTAACCCGTCGCTACACGCTCCCGATCTACCTTGTTTCCTACGCTCTGTTCCCCTGCCGGTACTCTCATCCGTCCGTCGCGCTTCGCTTGTCCACCGTCCGATGTCCCCACCTACCCGTTCGCTTCGTCTTCTCGCCGCCTGCCTCTCCCGTCACCCGCAAATCTTTTTTCCCCCTACCCCTCGTCGTTGCCACTTCCTAACCTCACTTTCCTTTTTTTCTTTTCCTCTTTCCTCTCCTTCTCGCTCCCCCGCTCACTCCCTTTTTACTCCGTCTTGCTCCCTTTTCACCCTTTTTTAATTCCCACCCGCTTATCTATCCCCACTCACTCTATTTTTTCCTTTCTCGCCACTTTTCTTTCACGCTTCGACACACGCTTCCACACTCTTTCACACCGGAAACGGAAGTCCATGTACTAATATAGTAATGATTGATTTAGTAACCATGTGTTATAATTTTATATCACCGGATTGGTAAAATCCATACACGCATATTAAATTTACTGTGCAACTATATTAATGTTTATTTTCTATACCGAGTTTGGTAAATTTCTCACACGTTTGTGTCGCAAAAACACAAACATTTTGCAAAAAGTAGTCCACCTATGTTCACAAAACTGCAAATACTTTGACGGGTATTTTTCAACATTAGTAACTGAAATTGTGATAACTTTGATCTTAAATTTAATGCGACAATTTCTATTAAATTCCAGATCGGGCACTGAAATTCCTAAAATGCATGTAGATTTTCATGTACTGATTTAGTAATTATTGTTTTAATAATCATGGATTGTAATTTTCTATCACCGGATTATCGAAATTCATTGATCTGTATTAAATTTATTATGCAAACATATTAATTTCGATTTCCTATACCAAGTTTTACAAAATTCATACACGTTTGTATAGGAAAAACTCGAACATTTTTACAGTGTACGAGGTTTATTTAATCAACGGTAGATTAAAGACATTAAATTATATTATTATGATTTTCAAGTATTTCTTCATATTCCTATGTTAAATTTAATGTAGAGTTCATTTTGATAATTGTGATATTGGAAGCAAATATGAAAACAATAGGTCGATAATATTATGAGAAAAGTGTTATTACTAGTTTATTTTAATTTGAATCTAACCTTCGTTGCAATATTTTATGTAATAATTCTTAATTTTAGCTTTAACCTAAAATGACGGTTTTTTGCTTCCTTATAGAGGAAGCTTTATTTTCGTGAAATTTTTTTTTTCGAGATTTTCATGTCACAACACTTATAATGGTCTGAAACGTCGATAAAGTGGTGTAGAAAAATTGTCCGGATATATGTATATGTGTGTGTGCGGCTTAAAATTTATGTAATTGTAACTTGTAAACTATTCGACCGAATCAGCTTAAATTCGAATAACATGTACAGTACTGCCTAATCTTCAATTGGTATAAATTTTCTAAAAATCGCTCGACGCATTTAATTTTTATAAGAATTAAGCGCTCAAGTGCCCGAGTCTCTTTATATAAATTTTGACATTTGCCATAAACAAAAAATTTAAGGTATTCCGAGCGTGAGGCGATAGTCTTCAGAATTCTATAATTTTCGGCTATACTATAGTTTTATTACATAGAATTGTGTCAAAAAAATCCCAGGTGTGGTAGCCACCCATTTAATGATTATTTATCCCTTCAAAAAGTCCAATATTAGCACAGAAAGATATGGAAAAAAACTCCCGTCCGCGGATCAATTGCAGATTTCATTAGTCAAACATCTCGACATCGGAAAAGTAAAATATGCAATAGATACAGTGGATTTCGGAGATAAATTATCGCGCTTAGAAAACTATTCTGACCGAAGTCATTCGCGAGAAAATATTATCTAAAGGTGTGAAAAAAATCTAATATCACATGACAGTCATGGCGGGATCTGTGACGTATTAGCTGCCAGTAGAAGAAGCCCACGATCGCGAGACAGAGGGGGCGTGGCCTAGTGGCGCCAGGCACCAGAGGAGCGTGGCGTAGTGGCGCCATAAAGGGGGCGTGGTGGGGGTATCCCCCTCCCCTCCATAGAGTGTCTTCCTCCCCTCCCTTGAGTGCCCTCCCTCCCAGACAAGTCCTCTAATTGTCCCTCCCTTTTCCCACCCTTTCCCTCCCTTGAGTGCCCTCCCTCCCATACAAGCCCTCTAATTGTCCCTCCCTCTTCCCACCCCTTAACCCTCCCCCTGAGAGAACGACTGTTATTCGTCTCTATACTTGTCCACCACCCCCTCCCTGTACGCATGTGATGTTAACTCACCCCTCTTCTACTACCTCTTGTTTCCGTCCATGCTGTGGACCAAGATCGCGAAAGCACCACGTAGTTCGGGCATTCTGCTGGGGTCCGAAAATTGACGGTAGCGCCACCGGTGAGCGCCGCTGGAAGTCCCGAGCGGTGGCCCAAGATCGCGAGAGACGACGTGCTTTCGGCGCTCCGCCGTGGGTCTGACTGAGAGTCGGTCGTGGCGCCGCTGGTGGTCCGAGATCTCGAGAGACGGCGTGCTCTCGGCGCCCCGCCGTGGGTCCGGCTGAGAGTCGATGGTGGCTCCGCCGGTGAGTGTCGCCGGAAGCCCCAAGCGGTGGCCCAAGATCGCGAGACCCGGTGCGCGCTCAGCGCTTCCTTACGTGTCCGATTGAGAGACGATGGTAGCGCCACCGGTGTGCGTTGTTGGAAGTCCGGCTGGTGATCAAGGATCGCGAGAGACCCGAGTGCTCCGTGGTACCCGACTGACCGTCTACAGTGGCGACGCGCGTGAGGGTGATATCAAATAGCGCACGCGGCCCAACACCGCGAGAATCCCTCCAGTTGCGACCCCCTCCCATAGCGCTCCCACCGTCACCCACCAGCGCGAGATGATCGGCGCGTCCGTATACTTGTTCTGCTCGCGCTTTTAATTCATGCTTATTCTTTGAATTAATGAAGATTTACATATTTATAAATTAGTTATGATACTAACTATATGATACATTATTTTTATAATAATGTTCAGACACACACACACAAACACAGAGCAACCAAACGACTAAAACTAGAAATACGATTCTTAAGAAAATCCGATTATAAAGAGAACATGTTATCCACATTACAGGGTCCTTCGTCATTTGGCTGTAGCCGATTCCTTTATTGTTCCTTGGAGCAATCGATTATGAGCATGCCGCCGATGGTATCCATCGTCGTAGGTGTTAGAGAGAGAGAACCTGAGATGATGGCGTCAGGAGTGTTTCTTTATGAATAACCTATCTCATCGGTGATCGTCTGGTTAAATGTAGATGACTCATATGTCTTGGAAAATGAGGTGTAGAGGTTTCGAATGATAACAGTGATAAAAGAAATACGTTTTCAGTTTTATTTTGTGTTTGTATTAAAATCTAAAAACACGTCTTACAACTTTTTTATTTTGTGAATATTTCTTTCAAACATAAGTTTTGGTTTTCATTCAAATATAAAAAATTCCACCGAAAACCTTTTCATGTTTCGTTTGCATAAAAAATCTAAAAATATGACGTCTCAAAACTTTTTATTTTGTCAAAATTTCATGCAAACATAAAGTATGGTTTTCATTCCAATATGGAGAAAAGATCCCCGGAAACCTTCTCATGTTTTGTTTGTATTAAAATCTCAAAATATGCCGTCTGAAAACTTTTTGATTTTGTCAACATTTCTTTCAACCATACATTTTCGTTTTCATTCAAATATGAATAAAAGGCTCCTGCAAACCGTTACATGTTTTGTTTGTATTCAAATCTGAAAATATGCCGTCTTCAAACTTTTTATTTTGTGAAAATTTTTTTCAAACATAAATTTTGGTTTTCATTCAAATATGAAGAAAAGTTTTGCGTGTATTAAAATCTGAAAAGCCGTCTGAAAACTTTTTTATTTGGTGAACATTTCTTTCAAACATAAATTTTTGTTTTCATTCAAATATGAAACAGACCACCGTTTTGTTTGTGTTCAAAATCTCAAAATAGGGAGACTGAAAATTTTTTATTTTGTGAATATTTCTTTCAAACATAAACTTTGGTTTTACTTCAAGCATAAAATTTTTTGTTTTCATTCAAATATAAAAAAGTCCACCGGAATCGTTTTCATATTTTGTTTTGTGACGTATTTTTCGTGAGCATAATCGGTAACAAATAAAATCAAATTTTATTCGGGAACTGCATCACGATACGGTCACCTTCGTCCGTCCACTATCGTTCGCGCATCCGCAAACCCG
Source organism: Ephialtes manifestator (assembly GCA_963970395.1). Lineage (NCBI taxonomy): Eukaryota > Metazoa > Arthropoda > Insecta > Hymenoptera > Ichneumonidae > Ephialtes > Ephialtes manifestator. The sequence continues at coordinate 6,078,470 of OZ019977.1, forward strand.
GTGGGCGCCAGTTAATTTTGGTGTCACCGGTATTAACTAACCGGTATGCCCGAGGAATCGAGGTGATCAGGCTCGATACCAATAAAATCGAAAGCCCGGAGCAAAAGCTAACGATCGAGAACAAATTCAAAGAAAACGGTAGCTTAGTTAATTTTTGGGGTCGCGTAAAATTAACAAACGCAACTGGATGCGCTTGCGAGAACGAACGGTTGCGGAAATGCACGGCCACTCAGGCTGCTAGATTGTGGTAGAGAGGGTCGAGGTTGGCCGAATAAATAGCTTATTCTCGATTAGAAACCGAAATCACGGTAGATTAGATAATTTTCATTTAAAAAATCGGGAATCTGACGGGAATATAACTGCATTAAATAATGCGCGAGATCGGCAAGACGCATCGAGAACGCGGTGATATAGCAGGGCATTGCTACGCGCCTGTAGCACGAAGCCATCGTTAACTTGGCTGTATCCTCGGCCACAAGAGAGCATTTTAATCGAAGATATTCGATCAAATTAATCAATTATATCACGGGAACGACTCACCAAAATTATTTCTGGTAACTCCGAGGTCCGGAACAAAATCCCAGAGGATTCACGGGAACCGTGAGTGCACTGGATGCACTTCACGATGAACGAGAACAATCAATTGATTTTATTAAATAAAATCACCCGAGAACAGTCACTCTGAGCGCACGGGAATACGCGAAACACTATACGGAGCGCGAGAACTACGCGAAAGAAGCGCGCGCGCGAACGACAGAAAAACTGTCAACACGGGAGCGCTTAATTAGACTCGAGGCATCTCGGCGGTGTCCCGAGCCAGACTGATTATCTCTAATAATCATCGAAAGCTCGACATTATAATTCTTAAAGTCTCCCAAAATCCCTTACCCGAGAGCTACTTCCCTCTCTCACTCGAATCATCTCATAACTATATCGGGATCGCAAATCATGCCGGTAACATTCGAAATCTATACAGCTGTCTCCCTCAGTGCTTCGCGCGAAAACGGGCCTATACTACACAATGATATTGCACCAGGGTACTCAGTCCTCGGCAAAAACTAACGAATCTCCACCCGTTCTCCAGCGCAATGCACTCTCGCTATAGGGCGCCGGATTTGCACCGGTCTACAACTAACTGCAAGACTTTTGCCGGCAATTCTCATCTGTCGGGCTGCTCGTTTCGTTGAGCTCTCATCCTCGCGACAGATTTGAATATGCCGAGCGTATACGTCATCAAAGACCACAAAAAAAAATCAATAAAATCGGTAACAGAGCCTCAACTTCATACTTCTCGGAAACGATCACCCTTAGCGATGATGACAATTCGAGGAGGGACAGCTACGAAACAATGACCATATCGTCAGCAATAACCCTTGTGACCACGATTTCAAAAAATCACGTCGCAGTTTGTATTAAAAATCTAAAAATACGACATCTGAAAACCTTTTTATTTTGTCAACATTTCTTTCAAACATAAATTTTTTTATTTTCATTCAAATATGAAAAAGACAACCGGAATCCTTTTGATATTTTGTTTGTATTAAAATTAAAAAATATGACATCTAAAAACTTTTATATTTTGTCAATATTTCTTTCAAACATAAATTTTGGTTTTTATTCGAAAATGAAAAAGACTACCGGAATCCTTTTCATGTTTTGTTTGTATTAAAGATCTAAAAATCGGTCGTCTTCAAATTTTTTATTTTGTCAACATTTCTATCAAACATAAATTTTGTTATCATTCAAATATGAAAAGCGGTTACATGTATTTTGTTTACATATTTTTAAAGCAAGATGTAAAAGTCCGTACGCTAGAAAATTCGATACAAGTTTGGAAACGAACGTGACTCGAAGATTTTTTATAAGAGTGTTTTGTGCGTATCGCTAGAGAAGATTGTTGAGAACATACATTTTCGTCCTCTGTTACACGGCTGTAATACTGATGAAAACGCTGAAGCATAGGGTCGTCACTACACTTACACAGAGCAATACTTGCTTTGGGAATAATGGTGCGTCATTCCCCTATGTCAAGATAGGAGAAGGCACGACGAGCCGGGTGGTGTTTTTCTGTTTACAAGGTTGGACACATTTTTCATAAGGGTCGTTTACTAAGGTGACGAAAAGGAGTGTAGTTAACTTATGTTCTAATGAATGAAAAGTCGACAAATCGTACATCAACGAGAACAATTTAGGTGAAACTTCGGTAAGGGTTAAACGGTGCCCATAGGCTTTCCAGATTTCGTTCGTGGCTAATGTACACGGATACTTGATGTTCGTGAAAAAAAAGGAAAGATGGAAAGGTCATATAAAAAGGAGTGAAGCGACAAGTATACTGAAAAATTCATTACTAAAGTGTTCAAATCACCATCATTTCTACTATTTAATCAATGTAGTGGGGTAGAAAACTATAAAGTCTCCTGAGGACACCGACCTTCTACCATGAGCCATCGACAAGTTCCACGAGACAGTTGTCGTTCTCATATTCTTTCCTTGGAAGACTCAACGTTATCAACTTCCAGGAATAACTTTGAGATTTGTTGTGGAATTTTATTCGCGGTTCATACGATATAAAATTATTCATTAAGTCTCAAAAACAAAATTAACCGTTAAAAAAATGGATCATGTACGGAATTATCCTATTCACGGTTTGGATGGATTTCTCAATATTAAGATAGTCACTGTAGAGACACCCTGGCGAATCTATGCAACGAGGGATGATGAAGCAGCGACTCGCGATACGTTCCTTCGCGGTGTACAATGTTACGATCGTACACTGCTTCACAGTCTCCTCGAGGAAGAGATATTTCGCGGATCACTAGTGCTCGCGAATATCGATAACAAGCTTTATCGTGGTACAGTGCAGGATCAAACGAGCAATGCGGAAAAAAGTCAAGTATGGCTGGGTGATTATGCCATCGAGGCAACATTACGCCTTGAACATTTATACGTAATGCCATCAATCGTTCAACTTGTGCCATGGCAAGTTTTCGCTTGTGGAATACTCGACGTATGTCCCATCGGAGGTACCGCATGGACCGTTGACACGTGCCATGGAGTTCGTAAATGTCTCGTCGGTCATAGTGTCCTCAGGCACGTGTGGTTTCCGGATGTGTCTGCCGAGGCTATTTGGGTGGATTTCCTATGGAATGATGGGAATGAAACGTGTCACGATCGTGGACGTGATGCTGGGTATAGGCCACGCACAGCTTGCAACAAGCTCGAGAGAATTCGACTGGGGAAATGGTGTCGGCTCCTTTACTGGCCGTCGCCGAGCCGCCAACTTTGACAGGAAGCAGGCGGCCCACAGACATAGGAATGGTATAGGCTGTCAGGAAGGACAATCAGTGAATTCAACAAATGTTGTAGTCGATGAAGTTGAAGACAACGGCGGTTTGCCGTCACACGAAGACGATAACGACATTGGCCGTCTCGATGATCTCGAAAATGCCCACGTCGAATCACGTATACAGGGGTATACAAACCATGCGCGTGACGGATTTAATAGTTGTGGTGAAGCGGATGACGATAGCGACGTCGAGTGATATGTATAAGTTTAATATTCGTGATAAGGTATAAAAATGATTATTATATTGTATGCTTAAAACGTAATTAATTTTTAATCGGTATCGGTTCCGTATTTTTCCGGCACTTATTACTACTTATATTACTACTATATTACTTATGAGCTATTGCGAAAATGGTTTAATACACCGCTTATTGAAAATCAAAATATGCGTTGTAATTTTCGTGAGTGGTATGTGCAAAAAAACTTCCTACATATGTATATTAATTTAAGAAAGTTTTTAACAGCGTGCCCCCAGCTCAATTGTATTATACAATATAAAAATAATACCATGTTTTCTGAATAAAATATTGTTGTATATGAGAAAATACTAAGAAAATAACTTAGTCGCAATATCAATGTGTATACAGTAAAAACTCAATAACCGCTCGATCTCCCCATCCAAATCCTCATCTGTAAAACTCATCCGTTATCAGGATGTTTTACTATGCTAAATGCGTTATGCCAGTATCGGCCGATAGCACAGCATAAGCAAAATATTATAATATGATATAAGTAACTATCAGAGTGAATCATTCAGTATAAAGTATTAAAGCAAAATTCTATAACTGTAAAATCAGCATGTAATTGTGCCACTCAGTGAAGATATTCACAATAATGTCTCTCTATTCAATAATTATTAAAATAAATTATTGAATATAAACTATTACACAAGCCATATTAGAAAACCCGCTTACAAATTTTGTTCAAGTAGCCATGGTTTCAGTATTTTTACATTTTTGGTAGCGCAATTCCTTTGGCTCAATATCATTGTCGGATCTTATTAAACAGCGAAGATGGAAAACAAAATTAAAAGACAGTCCTGTTCACATCCTTTTCACAACATCACTTACAAGCAGTGTTGTAAAGAATCTAATGCTTATAGAAATAAAGATGATAATAAGAACAGTTCTATAATTACGATTTCAAAATAATAACATGTACCGATTAAAACACAATGACTACATTTTTTAACAGCTGCAAAAAATGTTATTATGGATAAAATTCCATGTCAATCTTTTAGAAAATGAAGAAACATAATTATTGCATTAAAAAGTAATGCATTAATTATCGCTTACATTTTCACTATTTCTACCCCTATTTAAGCGAAAAATAGTATTTTTCCAGCTAAACAAATGCTTACACTCTATTTTCTAATCACCACATATTATTATTATTACGTTTCGTAAAATGTCCGACCGGCCCCGCAGGGCTCCGACTCACCTACAGGACGGGCGGGTTAATAAAAATCATTCTGCCTGACTGCTCCTCCAACCCGGACGTAAGCAGTCAGGTCAGTCCAGAATCGTGTGACCTAAATAGACGGAGCGAACCCAGAATGACCGCCTTCTGCATTCGACCCGCAAGTGAGTCGGCTTTCTGCCGACAGGCGGGGATGATCTTAATGTTCGTGACAAACGACGGCTTCATTCCGCCGAGAACGCCGATTATGAGTACCACCAGCTTGACCGTGTACCCTCGGTATAGCCCGCGAAGCTCGAAAAGGAGATCCTGATATTTCGTCCGCTTGTCGTCTTCTTTAGTAGCGATGTTAGACTCGCCCGGAGCCGAGAACTCGATGACAAAGATCGCATGTATCTCGTGGTCGAAGACGACAATGTCAGGTTTATTTGCTGTTATTTGCCTGACAGTGGGAAATGAATAGTTCCAGTAAATACGGCACTTCTCATTTCCCACGACGGACTCAATATCTCCAGGGGCGTAGGGAAGCAGTGGCGTCTCGTCTACCCCGTAAGAGTGTCGAAGGTGGTAGTACAACACTCTTAGGGCCGCATTATGGCGATGGATATAGCCAGAGACCGCATAGTTGGGACATGCAGATAGTATGTGCATGAGTGTCTCTGGCGATCGTTTGCAGGCCCTGCACCGTGTGTCAGGGACCTGCATACCCATCACCTGGCTCTGGTAGACGAGCGTGTTAATTACACCATCCTGGCAGGCAATGATGAATCCCTCGGTCTCAGACATCAGACCGGCTGACTGCAAGAATGTAAAAGTCAGCCGAGCAGACAAGTCCATGCTGTCGATGTGCCGAAAGAACACTCCGGCACATCGACTTATCGACTCCGGCACTTATTATTATTATTATTATTATTATTATTGGTGTTAATTACACCATCCTGGCAGGCAATGATGAATCCCTCGGTCTCAGACATCAGACCGGCTGACTGCAAGAATGTAAAAGTCAGCCGAGCAGACAAGTCCATGCTGTCGATGTGCCGAAAGAACACTCCGTGCATGGCCTTGCGCACGTGCCGCTCGAGCAGGGTATTATGCTCGGCGGCTCTGATGGTGCTCCTACGCCGGGACGGTTCCAGGTCGATGATGGAATTAATCGACCTTCTGCCGCCCCGACCAACACGAAATTCCAAACCGAGGTTTTCTGCCGCCTTCTCTGCCGCCCTGTATAAAAACGCCCCAACCCCCGTCCTTTCATGATCATTCACGAAGGACAGGAGAGGATTCGCACTTCCGATTACGTCGCAAGCTACACCGAGGACCAAACGATCATGCAGGCACTCCAATCCAAGTAGGCCCCTTCCACCCATGTGACGCGGGAGGTATATACGGGGCACGGAAGATCTAGGATGAAGACTCCTATGGATGTTCATCATCTTGCGTGTGCTGGCGTCGAGTTCACGCAGCTCGTCTCGCCTCCATTTCACTACCCCGAAAGAGTAGAGAAGGACTGGGACGGCAAGCATGTTGGTAGCAGCGATCTTCTTCCGCCCAGACAATTCGGAACTCCAAATTTGCCTAAGCCGCTGCCTATACCTGCCGCGGAGAGTCTCCTTGACTGCCGCAGCGTCCTGTAATGGATTCTGCGACACTCCGAGGTATTGATAAGACTCTCCGGCGTTAAGGTTCTTAATGACGCTCCCGTCCACGAGCTGCGCATCCTCCGCAAGACGCCCAGATCTTCCGCGTACTAAATGGACCACTGCGCATTTGTCCAATCCGAAGGCCATGCCAATATCTCGCGAGTAGGTATCCACTACGGCGAGTGCGAGGTTGAGATCGCTCTCACCGGAGGCGTAGAGCTTCAGATCATCCACATAAAAAAGGTGGGTGATCTTGTGCCTCCGGTTGCCGACAGGTCCACACCTGTACCCGCGAGTTTGGCGCAGGGCGAGAGATAGCGGCAATAGTGAGATGCAAAATAGGAGTGGGTTTAAGGAGTCTCCTTGAAAGACCCCCCTCCTGTACTGAACCAACTCTGTGGACTGAGTTGCCCCACCGATGGAAATGGTGAAGCGAGTCCTCCAGAGCGGTAGTAGGTGTTCTATGCATCTCACTATGCGGGGATGTACCGCAAGGCACTCGAGGAGCCTCACAACGAGCTGATGCGACGTTGTGTCGAATGCCTTGCGGTAATCGATCCATGCCATGGACAGGTTGCGTTTGTACTGGACTGAGTCCTGTGTGACGGATCGATCTATCAACAGATTTTCTTTGCAACCTGCCACGCCCCGCTTACAGCCGCTTTGCTCGTAAATCTCTCGCCATGCTGGATCCCCTGTCTCAAGTATTCGCTCATTCAAGATCTTCGTGAATATTTTGTAACATACGTTGAGACAGGTGATCGGCCGATAGTTTTTCGGATCGGACAAATCCCCTTTCTTCGGGATCAGCACAGTGCGCCCCTCCACCAGCCAACTCGGAATAGGCATTTCCCCGTCCAAAAACGAGGTGAAAATCCGGGCCAGATATCGGTGTGTTGAAGAAAATTTCTTCCACCAAAAGCTGTTAATTCGATCTGGTCCGGGGGCAGAGAAGTTCTTCATGCCCAAGATTGCCTTATTGACTTCATCCTCGCTGACTGGTGGACACTCTCCTTGCCGATGTTGAACTCGTTTACATAAGGCGGAGAAGAGCCCCAGGGCCGGAGTGTCCTGCTTGAACGAGGGTTCCTGTCCATATAACTCTTTCCAGTAAGCTTCGACCTCCTGTATCGACGGAACCTTATCCGGCGTTTGCGTTTTCTGTTGGAATAAGCGTGAGGGAGTGTGGCGAAAAAGATGGTTGTCTCGCCACCGCCTCAAACGCTTCTCTAGGGACTTCTTAATCTCCACTAGAGCCCGCACCCTATCAGAACAATGCTGCTTTATGGTAAGCAGCACCGCCTGATTGATTGTGTGGTGTTGGCACTACGCATAGAATCCGAGGAACCTAAAGAAAAAGATAGTTATCTATCTACGTGTATGACCCAAAGAACCTAAAGAAAAAACCTAGCTGTCTATTTACGTGTATGACCCAAAGAACCTAAAGAAAAAACCTAGCTGTCTATTTACGTGTATGATCCAAAGAACCTAAAGAAAAATGTCTAGCTGTCTGTTAACGGCTATACGTGCAGTCAAATATAGTGTAATTCGGCGATTATTTCGAAGAACCTAAAAAACCCAAAGCTGTCTGTATATGCGTAGAACCCAAAGAACCTAAAGAAGAATTCCTAGCTGTCTGTTTACGGTAATACGTGTAGTCAAATATAACATGATTCGGTGATTATTTATTAAAAGGCCTATCCATCATATGGCGATATGTCAGGTACATAGGCTTAAGCTTTTTCTGTTGAAAATCAGCAGTTGTTGCAATAATGTTCTTGCGTAAAACTAATATTAAGTGACTCAATTTAAACAAATAACAAATCAAACCTTTTTTTCGCTTGAGTGATGCAACACTGCGAGTTGTGCTGATGAAGATTACTCTTACACATGAGCCACTCGTTGTGCTTGATTGCTCCAAACCGAATATATCACTCAAATAACCATCAGTCGATACACCTTTTTGAATTCGAGACTGAAACCTTAGGTACTTGACGATTACGTTTGGGTAAAATGGCGTCGTCCATAACGACCATTTGTTCAGCTCTGTCGATAAAAATATAAAAGGGTGCGTTCATCATATGGTAATATGTGAAGTACACACGCTTAAGCTTTTTATTTTGAGAACTAACATTCGATGCGATAATGTCCTTGCGTGAAAATAATATCAAGTGACTCAATTTAAATAATTAATAAATCAAAATGAAACATGGAATCCTATCGGTATGATGGACGGCAAAGTTTCGGCTATGATAATTTATTGATCATCTCGTGTATTATAATCTTGTAAGCAGAGTTATAAACCACGTTAATTCATGAAATATAGTTTTCCGTATCGTTTCGTTTTAATATTATGACCCCATAATAATAATAATAATAATAATAATAATATGTGGTGATTATAAAATAGATTGTAAGCATTTGTTTAGCTGGAAAAATACTATTTTTCGCTTAAATAGGGGTAGAAATAGTGAAAATGTAAGCGATAATTAATGCATTACTTTTTAATGCAATAATTATGTTTCTTAATTTTCTAAAAGATTGACATGGAATTTTATCCATAATAACATTTTTTGCAGCTGTTAAAAAATGTAGTCATTGTGTTTTAATCGGTACATGTTATTATTTTGAAATCGTAATTAAAGAACTGTTCTTATTATCATCTTTATTTCTATAAGCATTAGATTCTTTACAACACTGCTTGTAAGTGATGTTGTGAAAAGGATGTGAACAGGACTGTTTTTTAATTTTGTTTTCCATCTTCGCTGTTTAATAAGATCTGACAATGATATTGAGCCAAAGGAGTTGCGCTACCAAAAATGTAAAAATACTGAAACCATGGCTACTTGAACAAAATTTGTAAGCGGGTTTTCTAATATGGCTTGTGTAACAGTTTATATTCAATAATTTATTTTAATAATTATTGAATAGAGAGACATTATTGTGAATATCTTCACTGAGTGGCACAATTACATGCTGATTTTACAGTTATAGAATTTTGCTTTAATACTTTATACTGAATGATTCACTCTGATAGTTACTTATATCATATTATAATATTTTGCTTATGCTGTGCTATCGGCCGATACTGGCATAACGCATTTAGCATAGTAAAACATCCTGATAACGGATGAGTTTTACAGATGAGGATTTGGATGGGGAGATCGAGCGGTTATTGAGTTTTTACTGTATACACATTGATATTGCGACTAAGTTATTTTCTTAGTATTTTCTCATATACAACAATATTTTATTCAGAAAACATGGTATTATTTTTATATTGTATAATACAATTGAGCTGGGGGCACGCTGTTAAAAACTTTCTTAAATTAATATACATATGTAGGAAGTTTTTTTGCACATACCACTCACGAAATTTACAACGCATATTTTGATTTTCAATAAGTGGTGTATTAAACCATTTTCGCAGTAGCTCATAAGTAATATAAGTAGTAATAAGTGCCGGAAAAATCCGGAACCGATACCGATTAAAAATTAATTACGTTTTAAGCATACAGTATAATAATCATTTTTATACCTTATCACGAATATTAAACTTATACATATCACTCGACGTCGCTATCGTCATCCGCTTCACCACAACTAATAAATCCGTCACGCGCATGGTTTATATACCCCTGTATACGTGATTCGACGTGGGCATTTTCGAGATCATCGAGACGGCCGATGTCGTTATCGTCTTCGTGTGACGGCGAACCACCGTTGTCTTCAACTTCATCGACTACAACATTTGTTGAATACACTGATTGTCCTTCCTGATAGCCTATACCATTCCTATGTCTGTGGGCCGCCTGCTTCCTGTCAAAGTTGACGGCTCGGCGACGGTCAGTAAAGGAGCCGACACCATTTCCCCAGTCCAATTCTCTCGAGCTTGTTACAAGCTGTGCGTGGCCTATACCCAGCATCACGTCCACGATCGAGACACGTTCATTCCCATCATTCCATAGGATATCCACCCAAATAGCCTCGGCAGACACATCCGGAAACCACACGTGCATGAGGATACTATGGCCGACGAGACATTCACGAAGTCCATGGCACGTATCAACAGTCCATTCGGTACCTCCGATGGGACATACGTCGAGTATTCCACAAGCGAAAACTTGCCATGGCACAAGTTGAACGATAGATGGCATTACGTATAAATGTTCAAGGCGTAATGTTGCCTCGATGGCATAATCACCCAACCATACTTGATTTTTTCCCGCATTGTTCGTTTGATCCTGCACTGTACCACGATAAAGCTTGTTATCGATATTCGCGAGCACTAGTGATCCGCGAAATATCTCTTCCTCGAGGAGACTGTGAAGCAGTGTACGATCGTAACATTGTACACCGCGAAGGAACGCATCGCGAGTCGCTGCTTCATCATCCCTCGTTGCATAGATTCGCCAGGGCGTCTCTACGGTGACTATCTTAATGTTGAGAAATCCATCCAAACCGTGAATAGGATAATTCCGTACATGATCCATTTTTTAACGGTTAATTTTGTTGTTGAGACTTAATAAATAATTTTATATCGTATGAACCGCGAATAAAATTCCACAACAAATCTCAAAGTTATTCCTGGAAGATGATAACGTTCAGTCTTCCAAGGAAAGAATATGAGAACGACAACTGTCTCGTGGAACTTGTCGATGGCTAATTGTAGAAGGTCGGTGTCTTCAGGAGACTTTATAGTTTTCTACTCCACTACATTGACTAAATAGTAGAAATGATGGTGATTTGAACACTTTAGTAATGATTTTTTCAGTATACTTGTCGCTTCACTCCTTTTTATATGACCTTTCCATCTTTCCTTTTTTTTCACGAACATCAAGTATCCGTGTACATTAGCCACGAACGAAATCTGGAAAGCCTATGGGCACCGTTTAACCCTTACCGAAGTTTCACGTAAATTGTTCTCGTTGATGTACGATATTGTCGACTTTTCATTCATTAGAACATAAGTTAACTACACTCCTTTTCGTAACCTTAGTAAGCGACCCTTATGAAAAATGTGTCCAACCTTGTAAACAGAAAAACACCACCCGGCTCGTCGTGCCTTCTCCTATCTTGACATAGGGGAATGACGCACCATTATTCCCAAAGCAAGTATTGCTCTGTGTAAGTGTAGTGACGACCCTACGCTTCAGCGTTTTCATCAGTATTAAAGCCGTGTAACAGAGGATAAAAATGTATGTTCTCAACAATCTTGTCTAGCGATACGCACAAAACACTCTTATAAAAAATCTTCGAGTCACGTTCGTTTCCAAACTTGTATCGAATTTTCTAGCGTACGGACTTTTACATCTTGCTTTAAAAATATGCAAACAAAATACATGTAACCGCTTTTCATATTTGAATGATAACAAAATTTATGTTTGATAGAAATGTTGACAAAATAAAAAATTTGAAGACGACCGATTTTTAGATTTTTAATACAAACAAAACATGAAAAGGATTCCGGTGGTCTTTTTCATTTTCGAATAAAAACGAAAATTTATGTTTAAAAGAAATATTGACAAAATATAAAAGTTTTCAGATGTCATATTTTTAAATTTTAATACAAACAAAATATGAAAAGGATTCCGGTTGTCTTTTTCATATTTGAATAAAAACGAAAAAAATTATGTTTGAAAGAAATGTTGACAAAATAAAAAGGTTTTCAGATGTCGTATTTTTAGGTTTTTAATACAAACAAAATATGAAAACGATTCCGGTGGACTTTTTTATATTTGAATGAAAACAAAAAATTTTATGCTTGAAATAAAACCAAAGTTTATGTTTGAAAGAAATATTCACAAAATAAAAAATTTTCAGTCTACCTATTTTGAGATTTTGAACACAAACAAAACATGAGAAGGTTTACGGTGGTCTGTTTCATATTTGAATGAAAACAAAAATTTATGTTTGAAAGAAATGTTCACCAAAAAAAAAGTTTTCAGACGGCTTTTCAGATTTTAATACACGCAAAACTTTTCTTCATATTTGAATGAAAACCAAAATTTATGTTTGAAAATAATGTTCACAAAATAAAAAGTTTGAAGACGGCCAATTTTTAGATTTTGAATACAAACAAAACATGAAAAGGATTCTGGTGGACTTTTCATATTTGAATGAAAACAAAAATTTATGTTTGAAAGATATGTTTACAAGACAAAAATTTTGATGACGACCAATTTTTATATTTTAATACAAACAAAACAACTAAAGGATTCCGGTGGACTTTTCATATTTTAATGAAAAGAAAAATTTATATTTGTAAAAATGCTGTCAAAATAAAAAAGTTTTCAGGCGGCATATTTTCAGATTTGAATGCAAACAAAACATGAAACGGTTTCCAGGATCCTTTTCTTCATATTTGAATGAAAACCAAAACTTATGTTTGAACGAAATGTTGACAAAATAAAAGTTTTCGGATGTCATATTTATTAGATTTTTAATACAAACGAAACATGAAAAGGTGGACTTTTCCATATTTGAATGAAAACCAAAATTTATGTTTGCAAGAAATTTTGACAAAATAAAAAGTTTTGAGACGTCATATTTTTTAGATTTTTAATACAAACAAAACATGAAAACGTTTCGGTGGAATTTTTATGTTTGAATGAAAACCAAAACTTACGTTTGAAAGAAATATTGACAAAACAAAAAGTTTCCAGATGTCATATTTTTTTTATTTTTGATACAAGCAAAACATGAAAAGGATTTCGGTGGCCTTTTTCATATTTAAATGAAAACAAAGAATTTATGTTTGTAAAAAATGTTGACAAAATAAAAAAGTTTTCAGACGGCATATTTTCAGATTTGAATACAAACAAAACATATAACTGTCTGCAGGAGCCTTTTATTCGTATTTGAATGAAAACGAAAATGTATGGTTGAAAGAAATGTTGACAAAATCAAAAAGTTTTCAGACGGCATATTTTGAGATTTTAATTCAAACAAAACATGAGAAGGTTGCCGGGGATCTTTTCTCCATATTTTAATGAAAACCATACTTTATGTTTGCATGAAATTTTGACAAAATAAAAAGTTTTGAGACGTCATATTTGTAGATTTTTAATGCAAACGAAACATGAAAAGGTTTTCGGTTGAATTTTTTATATTTGAATGAAAACCAAAACTTATGTTTGAAAGAAATATTCACAAAATAAAAAAGTTGTAAGACGTGTTTTTAGATTTTAATACAAACACAAAATAAAACTGACAACATATTTCTTGTGTCACTTTTATCATTCGAAACCTTTTCCCTCATTTTCCAAGACTACATAAAACCAGTATTTTTTTAGATTTTAATACAAACACAAAATATAACTGAAAACGTATTTCTTTTATCACTGTTATCATTCGAAACCTTTTACCCTTATTTTCCAAGACACATGAATCATCTACATAAAAACAGACGATCAGCGTTGAGCTAGACAGTAATAAAACTGAAAACGCATTTCTTGTGTGACTGTTATCATTCGAAACCTCTACCCCTCATTTTCCAAGACATATCAGTCATCTACATTTAACCAGACGATCACCGATGAGATAGGTTATTCATAAAGAAACACTCCTGACGCCATCATCTCAGGTTCTCTCTCTCTGACACCTACGACGATGGATACCATCGACGGGATGCTCATAATCGATTGCTCCAAGGAACAATAAAGGAATCGGCTACAGCCAAATGACGAAGGACCCTGTAATGTGGATTTTTCTTAAGAATCGTATTTCTAGTTTTAGTCGTTTGGTTGCTCTGTGTGTGTGTGTGTGTCTGAACATTATTATAAAAATAATGTATCATACAAACAATATTTAAATAAACTAATTTATAAATATGTAAGTCTTCATTTATTCAAAGAATAAGCGTGAATTAAAAGCGCGAGCAGAACAAGTATTCGGACGCGCCGATCATCTCGCGCTGGTGGGTGAAGGTGGGAGCACTATGGGAGGGGGTCGCGACTGGAGGGGATTCTCGCGGTCTTGGGCCGCGTGCGCTATTTGATATCACTCTCACGTGCGTCGCCACTGTACACGGTCAGTTGGATACCACGGAGCACACGGGTCTCTCGCGATCCTTGACCACCAGCCGGACTTCCAACAACGCACACCGGTGGCGCCACCATCGTCTCTCAGTCAGACCCACGGCGGAGCGCCGAAAGCACGTCGTCTCTCGTGATCTTGGGCCACCGCTCGGGACTTCCGGCCACACTCACCGGCGGAGCCACCATCGACTCAGACGGACCCACGGCGGGGCGCCGAGCGCACGCCGTCTCTCGAGATCTCGGACCACCAGCGGCGCCACCACCGACTCTCAGTCAGACCCACGGCGGAGCGCGGAAAGCACGTTGTCTCTCGTGATCTTGGGCCACCGCTCGGGACTTCCAACGGCGCTCACCGGTGGCGCTACCGTCAATTTTCGGACCCCAGCAGAATGCCCGAACTACGTGGTGCTTTCGCGATTTTGGTTCACAGCATGGACGGAAACAAGAGGTAGGAGAAGAGGGGTGAGTTAACATCACATGCATACAGGGAGGGGGTGGTGGACAAGTATAGAGACGAATAACAGTCGTTCTCTCAGGGGGAGGGTTAAGGGGTGGGAAGAGGGAGGGACAACTAGAGGGCTTGTGTGGGAGGGAGGGCACTCAAGGGAGGGAAAGGGTGGGAAGAGGGAGGGACAATTAGAGGACTTGTATGGGAGGGAGGGCACTCAAGGGAGGGAAAGGGTGGGAAAAGGGAGGGACAGTTAGAGGGCTTGTCTGGGAGGGAGGGCACTCAAGGGAGGGGAGGAAGACACTCTAGGGAGGGGAGGGGGGATATACCCACCACGCCCCATTTATGGCGCCACTAGACCACGCCCCTCTGGCGCCTGGCGCCACTAGGCCACGCCCCTTCTGTCTCGCGATCTTGGGCCTCTTCTACTGCTGGCAATGCTGTACATCGTCTGCTGTGCTTATGACTCGCCGGCGATGCGCGCGAAATTGAAAAGTATTTGACGTTAATGCCGGTGTTATTTTCAGGTTACAAATTCACATTAATAATGAGTTCTATTATTTAGTAGGCTTAATAATCCTTAATTATACATTGTATTTGTATATCAAATTTCAGACACCGGTTTGTACATAAAAACTTCTAGTACTTGTGCATTAAATTTCAAGTTTCTTTTACAGTGCGAGCATGAAAAAATTTCAAAAAATTTGGTGTATAGAGATGAAAATAATATAATGAATGGAATAGAGGATCGAATTCATAGTGATAGGGGTGAAGGACATAGCAAGAGTTGTTAGGTTGTTAAGTTAGCGGCCAGCGCGTTTTGGAGTTTCTGTCATATTTCGATTGAATTTTGACATACGCAGCTATTGTTTTTATGCCCCTCCTGTAAAAATGGCGCTCAATCACGTGATACGCTACAACAGCGTTTCCAGATCATTCGTGAAGGCTCGACCGTGAGATTTGAAAAAGTGAAAAATTATTTTCAAAAACAAAAATCCTGCATATTTTGTGCATCAGAAAGTTTAATCGGACTTTTAAAGAGATTCTCAAATAATTTCACGGCGATACAGCGTTACATGTTCGAGGATATTAGGGGCGCTGCACAAGCACCCACAAAACCCGCACCTAGGCGCTCGGAATACCTTAAATGCATGAACTTGGTCCAGTGTGTCTGACAACACCGCCGACCAATTACAGGACGAATAAAAAGGCAACAATGGCCAACTCACATTGCGATGTATTTCGATATTTCAATATAAAATCGCTTTTTAGAGGAGGATTTTGAAAGTTTGGATAAAGTACGTAAATGCTATAACTCGAACGAATTCTTAGCTATCGGGTTGAAACTTCGTATTAAAATAAAATGGAATAAAGTGATACGGCCTTTGGTATTGAATTTGGGCCAAATCGATAAAGCGGTTCGGTTTTTATGAGATTCAGAATTTTTCGAAAAATTTCCGTTTTGCTCTAATTCAGGTAAAATTTTGACAAATCGATTGAAATTTTCTACACAGGAAAAATAACATTCAACCCTGCTACGCACCTAATTTAATGATGATCGGTAAATCGGTTCGGATTTTTCGTGATTTTGAATTTTTTTCTTATTCAAGATGATGTATTTTTTTCAATTTTGTAACTATAATTTATTTTTGGCACCATACATAATTACAACTATGTATTGACTTTTCGTTTTTTTTTTGTCTCCTTTTCGACAATTTGTTACCAAATTTTATTTCTTCATAACTCAAACTTCTACAAATTTGAGATTTTGAAATTTGTATTTAAAACAAGAATGCAAAATAGAACTTTGCACATTGCTTCATCAATAATTTTCATCTTTCGCAAAGCTTCCTCTATGAGGAAGCCAAAAATAAAATAAAGAAACTTCCGCATAGAGGCGGCTTTGCGAAAGATGAAAATTAATGAGGAAGCAATGTGCAAAGTTCTATTTTGCATCCTTATTTATTAATATGTTAGCATATTTTTTCATACGAATTGAAAGAAAGTATTGCTGATGACATTTATTCCAGATATCATAATTGACCTATTTTGACGGTGAAGTTTGAATGATTTTGTCAGCTTTGGACGCTTCGGCTTCTCATTAATAATTTGTTCTCTTGATGGAAAATACCAACAGGCTCTTTCGTTAATTAAATTTTTTGAAATTGTTTATCTTGTTTCAACGTTTCTTAATCTATTAATTAATCAAGGCAGCACTGCAACGGAGTAGAACTGTACCATATTGATATTACAGTATTCCTTTTGCCACGAGGGCTTGTCAGCCCACAGCTAAATCAAGTACGTGGGAGGAACACTCACAATGTTTTGCCTCTTATTAAAACCATATTATTTCCTACATAAAGATATTCATTTGACTTTCTTTTTCACTGGAATATAATTTTTTTAATATGGAACATATTGAAAAATTCGAAATTAAAAAATAATGCTTGTAAAAAAATGTACAAGAAAGTCTATTTTTATATATATTTATCTTTTGTATTCAGGTGAATTAAAGTTGCTAGAACCACAATCTTTACCTTTACTCTAACAATCTTATTTCCTGCATAAAAATATTCAATTGACTTTGTGTGACTAGAATATAATTTTTTAAATATGGAAAAGTAATGGTTATAAGGAAATCTGCTTTACAAAAAATCTATATATATTTATTTTTTGCATCCAGGTGAATAAAAGTTACCCGAACACCCACAGTTTTGTCTCTATTAAAACTATCTTATTTCCTACATAAAGATATTGGATTTACTTTTTTTCACCAGGATATCATTTTTTTTTAAATATAGAACAATAATGCTTATATTATTATAAGACTTTTAAATCTGTTTTACACGAAAATCATATTTTGCATTCATGTGAAAAAAATGACGTCTTTCGTTCTTGAAATACTTGTACTTCGGTTTTCACTCGGATCGACAAAATTACCTGCACTTGCACACCCTTAACTCGAGCACATTTAACGCGCAATTTCGCTCCTCCTTTAATGTCCATTAATCATGAAGTCCCGAAATGTACCATCGTCCGAAAATTGGCTTAATTTCTCTTTAATTTTATAGTCAATATTTGTGTTTATCGTTCCTGACTACTATTAACACCTTCACTGTCATAAACATGTATTCTCCTATAGGTTTATTCAAATTAGTCAATATAACTAAATTGTACCATCCATTAATCATTGCCATGACAACGAATATTTTTCCTAATGCACTATCCAAGCCAATATACGTTATAGTGACAAATTAATTTAGACAAATAATGATGAAGTAACAAATATTAATTTTTTGTCTTTATCGTTTCCTCAATATTTCATTGTTATCCAACTTTACCTAGTGGCAACTATTAATTAGTCAATACAACTTTTAAAAAATAGTAGCTTCCTTAAAAGTTACCGTAAGAAACGACCACCAAAATAGTCGCCGTGACTATAAAAAGTTCTCCAAATCCAACTTTAAGACGTTTGTCATAGTTTCCTCAACTATTCCATCGTTAACCAACTTTTCCTTATTGCAATTATTAATTAGTCAATGCCACTAAAAAAATAGTAGCTTCCATAAAAATTGTCATAAAAAACAACCACCAAAATAGTTGCCGTGAGTACAAAAATTTCTGCAAATCCACTTTATATAGTTTTCTCAACTATTCCATTGTTAAACAACTTTTCCTAGTTGCAACTATTAATTAGTCAGCGCAAACAAAAAAATGCTAGCTTCCATAAAAATTACTATGAAAAAAGACCACCAAAATATTCGCCGTGACTATAAAAGTTTCTCCACAATCACTTTAGGAACTTTTTCATAGTTTTTCCAAGTATTCAGTACCCATCATTACCCAACTTTACCCAGTTGCGTCTATTAATTACTGAATGCACAAAAATGAAAAAAAGAGAAAAAAATAGCTTTGATAAAAATTACCATAAAAAAACGACCACCAAAAATTGTCCTATTGTACTTTACAGCCCAATATACATTACAACAAATAAATGTCTAATAATAATAAGTATGAAAATGGACCAACCTCCTCCTAGGTCAGACGTATCCATGTTGTCAATGCCGTTGTCACACACATACTACATTAACAACTACTCCGAAGTCCGACATCGTTTGTTGAATCGTGATATGCCTGGCCGTGCTGCCCCTCCCTTCTCTCGGCCTCTCGTGTGGTTGTTCTCGTGCTCCTCGTCGTGGCTCGCGTTCGCGTTATACGTTTATACTCTCGGCGATGCTGTGCTCCTGTCCTCTCCTGCGAATGTCCGACTCGCACCACGAAAGCTCCCGGCCACTTGGATTCTCAAACACTCACGGCGATCGTTAACATCTCTTCGCTTTCGTTATTTCCCCGATTGCCGATATGTATTTAAAATTTTTTTATTTTTTCTTCTCGAAATTTTCATTTTTATATTATTTCGTAATTTTTATTACTTTTACTTTTGTCGGAATTTTCATTGTTTCTATTTGTTATATCGAAATTGTTATTAAATATATATTTCTTAATTTTTTAAAATTTTTGTTGACTTCTCGTTTAACCGGATTTATTGATTTTATCGAAGCGCGTTATTGGCCAATAAATATTTAGCGAACTCTTTGGGAGCACCGAGACCCGAGATCGGACACTCGGATCAAGAGAATCTCGATGTTAGAGAACACGACGAGTCTCCTCTCAACGTCACAGAATGATGGTGAGCGAATGTAATGAGACGTCGACGTTACAAGTATATATGCGGATCACCGGGCTATATTGTACATATCCACATGTGTAAATGTATGTTTATGTAGTACTTGGTACTACGGACTGGTCCGGCAGTACTTGAATAACCGAGCCGAACGAATAGACGCGACCTGTACTTAGCTCGCGCATCCCATATACTCCCTACGAGCTACCATTTACTCTATATAACTCTCCGTAACTCGCTGAGCTATAGAACCAAACGTAATACCGTGGACGGAACGTCAAGCAGGATGCTTGCTTCTGCTTCGAGACACTCAATTTATTTATTACTATTATATACCAAAATCTATCTATACGAAAAATATTATAATCCTAGAAGACTGTGCCAATCAAAGATCGGATCAAATGCAAACGCTACTAGGCTCAAATCTTCACTAAGCTGACTACTAACGCCTTTTTTTATTGGAATATAATTTTGAACTCTCAAATTCGACATGTTACATTTTAGAACATGTGGAACATGCCCGATTTAGATTTACATGTGGAACTTAGAACCGGTTGTTCATGATGGATCTTAGGTCGTGTCGATTTTTAACAGCTTGAACATGTTGGGGTTAGAACATGCTGAACACGCTCAGTTTTGGATCGTGTTGATTTTTAGAATATGTTAAGCATATTGAATCTTGAGACTTGTAGGTTTTTAGATTTTGACTATTGACGGTATTTGTATTGGAATATAAAGCCGAACTCTGAAATTCGACATGTTACATTTTAGAACATGTGGAACGTGCCCAATTTAGAACTTTTGGAATTGACCAATTAAAAACACGTGGAACATGCCAACTCTATAACATGTGAAACATACCCAGTTTATAACACGCTGAATATGTCAAATTTATAACATATGGATCATGTCCAATGTATAACATGCGGGTCATGTCCAATTTATAGTGTGTTGAACATGTCCAACGTGTATCCTGTTGAACATGACCAATTTGTAGCCTGTTGGGCATGTCCAATTTATAACATGCGGAGCATGGGTTTATAATAGGTTGTCCATGATGGATCTTAGAGCGTGTCGATTTTTTAACAGCTTAAACATGTTGAAATTAGAACATATTGAACATATTTAGTTTTGGATCATGTTGATTTTTATAATATGTTGAGCACGATGAATCTTAGGGTATGCGGTTTTTAGAGAAGACTAGAAATCCCCACGCGCGTATAAACAACGTGTCGCTGCAACGCTCTTATATAATATAAGTATATATACTATCATTATCCCATCATCATGATTATATTTTTTATATTTGTTCATCGATCTGTCTAACTTTACATATCCTTCTCTAAAAAGGATGCTGCGAGAATTTATCGAATTGCGAGTTCCATTCGTGTCATCACGTTATTCGTGCTGTGATTGGCTCTTTGGTTGCTAGGCAACGAGCAGCTTCAGTTTTGGTTCCAATTGCAATTTAACCACTGTTGTAATTCGGAAGTATCATTCAACAATTTTTTTTTAACCGAAATAACGTCACCTTGAATATTTTATCAAATTCGTAAGACATATTTTGAGTTAAACGTTAATAATACAACAATAATCTGGTAAAGGCAAGTCTGACTTACCAGCAATAATATGCGATTTGTTTTTCATCCCAATCAACGTAGCGACGCTCGGAAGTATAGATTCTATTTGGAGGCAAAAGATCACGTACCAATAAACAGCGTAACTCGTGATGCGCTCGTAACCTGACAATTTGCGTAGTTTCAACCACTCTTTGATGATAAGTATCATTTTTCAGCACGTACGAAAAATATCGTTGAACGATCTGTAATACAATTTTTTTACTTAACATTATATTGGACGCGTATTTACAATTAACATTGTACCCGTGGAAAATTTACAATTAACATTGTAGGGTTACACATTTACAATTAACATCGAATTCGGAGTTTCGTTAATTGCTTACGTACTTGATCAACAGAGTGTTTTCAACCGCGAGTCCATTCTCAAAGGATATATCGCAAGAGAGTCCCGTGACTCTGTGATGCGCTCTGATGATGGGAGAACGGCACATCGTCCGGAGTTCTTCAACGTCAAATAAATGTGGCTCTTGACTCAAACATTCGTGGTTATCGATTCAGCTATTGGTTTTCCGGTATTTTCAAATCATGCTGTGCAGATATCCGGACACTGTTTTTTCCAGCAACACGTGTGGATCATACTGTTAGAGATTAAACTTAATTGGGAAGAAATTAACAGCGGCGATAAGTGGTCTTCAGAAAATAAACCTGAATGACACGTCAATCGTGAAACAGTCAAAACGTTAATCCCTTGAGCGGCAATGACGCCATATGGCGCACATTTTTTCTGGGCCCAAAGCGGCAATGACGCCATATGGCGCACATCGATTATCTCGTGATTAAGTCAATCAATTGTCACCAAATTTGATACTCAGGGGTTTTTGGGGTTGCTGATTACGAATCCGCTCTCAAAATTTCGAAATTTAAAATGGCGGATCCAATATGGCGGCCGAAAATGCAAAAATTCATTCGAATCGGATAGGAATTGGCATTCAGGGGTTTTCGGGGTCGCTGATTACGAATCCGCCCTCGAAATTTCGGAATTCAAAATGGCGGATCCAATATGGTGGTCAAAAATCCGAAAATTCATTAGAATCGGTCGAAATTTAGTACTCTTCGGGGTCACTGACTACGGAGTATATAAATTGGAAATAGAAGATTCTCTACGACACATATGAATCGATAATGTAAAATTTTTGCAATGGCACCTTTCTCTTCATATTGATTTTATATTAACCCTGAGTTTTTCAAGTTTTATATGTGAATAAATGTAACACAAATACTATTCAAAATTGCCCCGTGCATTAGCTGGTGAATTTAAATCCACGCTCCCAGAGTGTACCGCGAGGAGGTTGCATTCGTAGGACTTTACACTCCGTTTACTTTTTTTTGTTTTTTTTTTTTCATTTTTTATTGTTTTTTTTTGTTTTTTTTTTTGTTTTTTTTTTTTTGTTTTTTTTTTGTTTTTTGTTTTTTTTGTTTTTTTTTTCATTTTTTTATTTTTTTTCCAATAGTATTTCGTTTTTCTTATCATCTTTATCATTTTTTTTTGTCTTTTTTTGTTTATTTTCAACAATTATGTTGATATTCTCATATTGTGACCCTTGACTTTAGCGATTTTTAATGGGTTTTCTTTTTGTGCCCTTTGTTTTTGCAAAGCTCTGAATCGTTCAATCTTTTTTCAATTATTTTTTTTTTGTAAAATGAACTGAAACATTTCAGACAAAGGGGTACGTCACCACACTCCATACAGACTGTTCTTGTATCTGTCCTCTTACCAGCGGCGTAACAAGAAAAGCATCGTTTTCTGAACCGCTTGTTGTCTGATGATTTCAACATGCTTGGAGTATGTGGAGCAATTTTTGGTACAATTACGCCTGAATACCTTCTTCTCGTGCTTGTGGCTTTTTGTTCGGAATGCTCGTTGATCAGTTCTTCTACCAACGCTTGTCGAAAACTTAGCTGATTTTATTTTGTTTCATCCGAATGCAAAGCGTTGTACACAACCATAGCGTTGAAGATCGAAATATCGATAAGGTGGTGAAAAATTTTATGATACCACTTGCGAGATTTACGGAGAAGCTCGTAGGGCTGTAATAATTGATCTGATCTGTCGACACCTCCCATATTTGCGTTGTAAGAAATGACGACATTCGGCTTTCTTATCACTTCTCCTGTTCGTCTACTCTTTTTTTTTGTGTCTGTCATTTCTGGCTGTTGCGTCGTTGTGAGCAAGCTAACAACTTTTTTATCTTTCCAACAAAGAAACGCCATTTTTGGGGTATGAAATACTTGCATCTCACCAGTTTTCATTCCCTTGGTATTTACTTGTGGTAAATATTTACGATTTACTCTCACCGTTCCACACGCATTCGTCTTCTCATCCACAAGTTGCTTGAAAAGCACCGGTGAGGTATACCAATTGTCGACGTACAGTGTACGACCTTGTCCTGCAAGGTCTCCTAGCGTAGTTTTTACGACGGTTCCAGAAACTCCAATTTGCTTGTTAGCCTTAGATTTATCGGTTTCTTTACCAGTATAAATCGAGCAATCGTAGACGTATCCTCTATTAGACTCGCAGGTTTTGTAAAGTTTAATTCCGAATCGAGCCCGCTTGTGGAGATTGCATTGCCTGAAACTGAGCCGACCTTTAAATTTCAGAAGAGATTCATCGATGGCGATATTCTTCCCAGGTCGATAAACAGCTTTGAATCGTTCAACCAAGTATTCCAACAGAGGTCGAATTTTTTGAATTTTATCCGTAGATTGATTGTCGTTCTCAGAAAAATGAATCAATCGCGCAATGCTCTCGAACCTTCTTAGGGTCATGGTTTTAGCGAATATCGGGGTTTCCAATATGGGATTTGTCGACCAGTACGGCTTCATATCTGACTTTTTGATTAGACCCATGAGAATAATCAGTGCAAGAAATGTATACATTTCATCGGCAGTTACTGGTGTCCACTCAAGTATTCTCGATCGAAGTTTCAATTTTCCACTTTCACGAAATACATCAACTTTTGCTTGTTGATAGATGTTCGTTTGTGCGCAAATCATTTCTATAAACTCTGGGGTAAGAAACAACTTGAAAGCTTCGATCGGAGTACTATCTTTATTCAACTGGACTGCCGTTTGAATACCCGCATTCGGATCATTAAATGGATGAACAATTGGATCAAAAACTCCGCGTTGACTCCAAGTTAGGTCAGTTTGAAACTTTTCCCAACGTACTGCGAGTGGTACGTCATCATCATTATCGTCACTTCGAAGAACTTCCGTTTCGATTATTTCCTCCACTTCTTCAATTTCTTTGGTCAACCATTCGTCATCATCGTCACTGTCCGGTACAGAAGTATCCATGTCGGAATCATCTTCAGAACTCGACAAGCTTGACTCTAATTTTCTTTTTGCTCGACTTCTTGAAGCTGAGAGTGAACTCATTTTAAAAAAGCTTTCCACAAAATTGAACTTTTATGTATAAATTAGAAAACTCAATATGTGTAAACAAATTACGATCTTTTACATTCGGTGAAAACGTTGAAAGAGTAAATACGGAAAAAATCTAACGGGTCTGTTGGAATAAAACTTAATGCTATCAGTTTAGTATCAAAATCCACAATATTTCATTAAAAAATTGATAATTCGTAAGTTCTAGTTACATGTTCATAATCAGCTACCAACACTACAAAATTTCCAATTGCTGGATTTCAAGAACAGTTACATTTTTTTCAAATGAATTTGTACAATTTCGGTTGGCATATGAGATATTCTTTTTGAATTATAAATTTTGAGGGCGGATTCGTAATCAGCGACCCCGAAAACCCCCGAGTACTAATTTTTACCCGATCCGAATGAATTTTTGCATTTTCGGCTGCCATATTGGATCCGCCATTCTGAATTTCGAAATTTTGAGAGTGGATTCGTTATCATTGACCCCGAAAACCCCCGAGTACTAATTTTCATCCGATTCGAATGAATTTTTGCATTTTCGGCCGCCATATTGGATCCGCCATTTTGAATTTCGAAATTTTGAGAGTGGATTCGTAATCAGTGACCTCGAAAACCCCCGAGTACTAATTTTTATCCGATTCGAATGAATTTTTGCATTTTCGGCCGCCATATTGTATCCGCCATTTTGAATTTCGAAATTTTGAGAGTGGATTCGTAATCAGCGACCCCGAAAACCCCCGAGTACTAATTTTTATCCGATTCGAATGAATTTTTGCATTTTCGGCCGCCATATTGGATCCGCCATTTTGAATTTCGAAATTTTGAGAGTGGATTCGTAATCAGCGACCCCGAAAACCCCCGAGTACAAAATTTCGTAACAATCTGAATACTTTTTTTTCCCCGCATTTTGGGCACTATGAGGCGAATTGGTCTTGCCGCTCAAGGGGTTAATACAATACCAAAACTGAAGCTGCTCGTTGCCTAGCAACCAAAGAGCCAATTACAGCGCGAATAACGTGATGACACGAATGGAACTCGCAATTCGATAAATTCTCGCAACATCCTTTTTAGAGAAGGACCCCGAGTACTAATTTTTATCCGATTCGAATGAATTTTTGCATTTTCGGCCGCCATATTGGATCCGCCATTTTGAATTTCGAAATTTTGAGAGTGGATTCGTAATCAGCGACCCCGAAAACCCCCGAGTACAAAATTTCGTAACAATCTGAATACTTTTTTTTCCCCGCATTTTGGGCACTATGAGGCGAATTGGTCTTGCCGCTCAAGGGGTTAATACAATACCAAAACTGAAGCTGCTCGTTGCCTAGCAACCAAAGAGCCAATCACAGCGCGAATAACGTGATGACACGAATGGAACTCGCAATTCGATAAATTCTCGCAACATCCTTTTTAGAGAAGGATTTAAGGATGTTATACAAGTAAACAATTTTGAAGATTTTTGTTCCAATATTTTTTATGTTATAGAGAAAAGCACGACATTTAAAAAAAAAAAATTTATAAAATTTTTACCCACATCCATGCTGAGTTATAAATTATCAAAGTTCAGCGATTTAACATGGGCAGTATACGGTGGAGGATGAGGACTGTCGTGTTCTCAGCGAAAGCGCATGTTTGCAGAGAATATACCATGATAAATTTGTACTTTTCGTGTACATTGGAGTCTGACCTTTACAGAATACTGAAAAAATCCGCGTACGCCCACATTCTATGAAAGATATTACGTTAAAAGTAAACATTGTTTTTTTCGCCTCTCTCTTGTTCATGTATGTGCATGCCGTTCGCACAGTACCTCCGTCTCCCGCCGTGCGCCACCTTGCCTATCCTCCCCGCGGTATCCTTAACGAGTTGGTTTTTGGAACTTGTTGAGTTTAAAGCGTGTAGAACATTCTGTATTTTGTATTGTGATTTGCGGCATGTTAAACATACTAAGTTTCGGTGCCGTAACTAGGCATGTGCAGAGTGTGCGGTTGCACAGGGCGCAGATGTCGAGGGGGCGCTATTTTTTTTCTGCGATTTTTAAGAACTGCAGTTAGTTTATATGTGAATTGAGTTCAGCATAATCGGGTCCCTAAACACAAAGCACAGTGGATGACATACGGGTTCGAGATTGTTACCGGAAAATATTTCCTCGACGTCGAAAACTCGAGTTGACTCCTCGAGCACTTTGCGAAGTATTAAAATTGAGAAAATTAGAGCCGAGTCCGAATTCTCATCGTCTATCACACCCATACTACTTACGACGGTGTATATATTTGTCTAACGTAACGAGTTTCCGAGAAAATAAACTGAGAGAGCGACGCTATATTCCATCCACATGCGAGACAAAGATAGCCATATATCGACTCGTAACGATCAATGAGATCTAAGGACTAGACGTGCGACGCGCGCAACAAGCGAGCGATTAGGCAAATCGATCGCGAACCAAAAATCACTCGTCTGCCGATAGCGCCCGGAAACAGTCAGTCAGATTATTAAGACAAACTGTCAAGGAATCGAATTATATATTGTCAAATTACGTAAGTGAAACTTTAATATACTTATATATTGCCTGTCTATTTCTCAGATTCTTATTGAACTTGCAAATTTATTCCTACTTGGGTCCCCCAATCGAAACCCCTTGTGTTGTCTCGTAGTCGAATATTTCTAGAACTAGCCGAGCAGAATTAAGATTTATTGTGAATATTTTGTTAGTTTTGTAAAAACTAACTGGCGCCCATCAATATAGTCAATAGTAAAATATTTCGTCAAACAGAGCCCTGCCAGCCATTGACCCAGGCCGCGCCAGGTGAAGACTTCTTTAAAATAATAATAATTTTCTTTGGTCAAAAAGGAGTCGATCTCAAGATGTATAGCAACTAAAAATAGAAATCGTCGCTCGTATCAGATTTGGGTCGTATCGCTGGATGGGTGACCGCTCCATCATGTTTGAATTTTTAATATTTTGGTCGTAGTCACAATAAATGGATGTACAGTCTGGACGTATTTTAATTTTAAGTATACTTCAAATAGACAATAAATATATATACTTTCTAAGATGTCAATGGCCGAGTGGGCTAAGGCGCAGAACTGTCACCCAGAGGATCAAGGTTCGATTTCCACCAACGGCAAATAAATTTACATGTGTTTTTTTCAGCAATTAATATGTACTAAAAACTAAATAAACTCGAATATCCAATAGAAAGTGCAAGGTAAATCGAATTCGATGAGCGCAGATAATTATTTTGTAATTTATTTGTCGTTTTTATAAGTAGGGGCTTAGTAGGGCAGCCTCTATCCGGCCCTTATCTGGAAAACTTAATCTGGCCCTGATCATGCGCTGCGTTACTTTCCTGTCAGGCCCGTATAAGGTTGCCAGGCAGGGGCCTGCACCGAGAGAAAATATTTCATTGACGCCAAAGAAATGGGTGGATTGATTTTTTTTCATTGATTTCAACGATATATTTCTTTGATTTCAAAGAAATAGTGCATTTGAATTTCAAAGAGAACATTTCATTGCCTGTAAATAAAGATTTACTTAGTGAGCATATAAAAAGAAACAGTTTTATTGTTTTAAAGAGACGTTTTCATTGGTTCAAAGAAACGTTTTCATTGATCTCTCTCTCGCACCTAACCTCACTTTTGTGTTTTCCGGTTCTCCCGAACGAACAGCTTCAAGTTTCGAGGAACCAGAAGCTTAGCCTATTTCTGCCGTACTTCCGTACTTCCTTACATACCTATCGAAACCTAAAAATAGGTTTCGAAATTTCGAGCTGGTAAGAAGAAGGTTTCATTGAATCAGAGACGATATCTTTGAAATCAATGAAAAAGTTTCATTGGTTTAAAGAAATGTTTCTTCGAATCAATGTCACTACTTTTCATTGAGTTGGAAATCATTAAAAAAAAAAATAGTATTGAAATTGAAATATTTCATTTCATTGGCAAAGATTTCCGTGAATCAATGAAACTTTTTCTCTCGGTGTGTGATTTAAATCCGGCTACCACGCTAGGGCCTAATATTCCCCGTAGCTGAAATTCTACTCGGGTCGGTGTTTTTGAATATGCTGAATATACTTGATTTCAGATCTGAATGACTGAAAGTTGAAGGAGTTTCGTATCTTCACTGTAAACAAATTTTGGAAATTTTAGTCCATAAACATAAAAAGTAACTGAATTAACAAATTAATGCTAATGAATGATTCGGTGTAGTACATAAATATCGAGGTACGCACCTTTCGTAATTCAATTGAATAAATATCATTCTGCCAAGATAAAAGAAGCGTAATCGATTAAACTTTTCCACGCATATCTTCTCGTAACCGCGGAAAAATCCCATTCCGAAGAAATCCCGACTTCGTCATATTATTTTCCAGGTATTTGTAGCTATTGATATTTGTTATCGATTTCGTGTGGCTGCATATAGAGAATTACAAAAATCATCTCATTCCCATTTAAAATTCCTCACACGGTGGATTTTAATAACGTCTACGCAAAATCTGGCGTTGAGTGGAAAACATACTTGATGATGAATCAGATACCATTCGTTAGTCGTCATCAAGTTTGCCATTTTCAAAAGCAGAAAAGGCTGAATAAAAACAATCGTGTTGACCGACACGGCGCCGCAATATATATAAGTAACACACACATAGTCTTGTCCAGTCGTTTATACGAAGGGACAGTTTACTTTGCTGCTTCAACTAATCTTATCGCTAAGATAATCCACTAATATTCATAGCTGTTATTGCCCGTTACATCCTTTCACGTATCGTCAGTGACGAAGCGGTCGTTGGACCGTACGTATCGATTTTTTTTACTCCGATATAATTTTTTCGTCACTACAATTTTGGTGTTTTTATTTTATTTCTGCGATATAATTTTTTTTTCGTCGGTATTATTTTTCTTGATATTTCTGTCGCATTACGGAATAAAAAAATTATAAAATGGCCAGAAGACACAGACACATGGTGGGATTTAGGGTACTTCTCGTTATCGCTATTCCGGCGATGTACTTTCTTTGCGTTAGTGTCGCTGGATTAATCTCCAATAAAGATCCCGGCATTGGCAAATCTGCGAAAAATCATTTCGAGACTATTGGTGAGTGGCAATTTTTTTTATCGGATAGTAAAAAAATGTTGTATAATGATCGAATTGGTGGTATCTAATTAGCAGAATGATTTTTAAATGATTTTAAAGGGGTTGTATTTTGGACGTGATCAGCATGTTATATTTTTGCTTAATGTTTAGATGTTGATTTTTTAACATGTTAAACATAACGAATTGTTGAACATGTTAAGAATGTTGAGTTTTTGAACATGTCAATCAAGATAAACATTTTACCATGTTATTCTTGATTTATTTTTGAACGTGTTATCCGGGATTGGTTTTTTTAACATGTTATCCGCGATTGATTTTGAATGTATAGCTCGTATTAATTCTAGCTATTCAGCTACATTTTAAAATAAATTTAAAGAATCTACTCTGCGTTTAATTTTGGACGTGTAAAACATGCTGAATTTTGAACATGTTAAGAATCTCCAGTTTTTTTTACATGTTGGTTTTGTATATAACATTTTAACATATCAATAATGTTCTTTTTGCGAACACGATGAATTTTGTTATATAAAATTATTTAGCACATTAATAATATTCAGTTTTCGAACACGATTCATTTTTTAATGAATTTAAGGCATCTACTGATTTAGACAAAAAAGTACGTTTTATTTATGTTTGTTGGGTTATTTAATGCTCATATTCATTTTTTTTAATTTTCATCAACTGCAAGAAAAAACCTGCAATTGTACAAAAGATTTGGTTTAATGTAGAATTAGTAAATTTTTTAATTTTATGGTCAACAGCTAGTAACAATTACACGTCCTTTTAATTATTAAAAATTTATGATTACGTTAAAGGTTTGCGAAAATTGATGCAAAGCGAGGAACCAATTCTCGCTGCTCCGAGAAATTGCACTCAGCCGTCGGTCCAAGAATTTCCACCTGACGGTTTTACCCGAGGACAGCGACAGTCCGGTTTCATTTTCATTCACATAATAATCGCTATCTATCTCTTCCTCTTGCTGGCTATTGTGTGCGATGATTTTTTCGTTCCATCGATACAGAAGATATGCGATAGTAAGTATATTATGAGAATATAAAATGTTTATCTTTTAATAATTAAGAAAATTTAATTATATATTTAATAATGTAAAAAATGAAGAGTATAGTGATTAAAAAAAAATTGTATTTTATAATTGTATGTAGTTTACGCCAACTCGATAAACATTGGTCCCTTCATATATTTAATTGGAATTATTCCTATTTCACTGGCTTGTATCAGCCAAAAAAAAAAGAATTGTTTTTAATACTTTGCTGTCGCGATTTTCAATGTTAAAAGTGAAAAAAAACACTGCATAACAAAAAAAAATTGTAAAAAATCTCAAACATTAATTATTTTCGGACCCTAAAACCAAAAAATCAATGGGTTTTCGACGATTTCAATTAGTTATTTTGTACCAAGTGGACCACCAAAATTTAGCATGGTCGCAAAAAGTGTTCATAACTTTTTCAAAAGTTGTTTAGAGTATCACGAACATCCATAAATTATTTCAGAATTTTAGCACTTGTGGTTTGCCCAAAATCTGATAACGTATTTTTTATTTCATTTTTTTCAATTCGCTGTATATTCAAAATTACCGACCATACAAAAAATATGTTCATGTATAAAATTTCAGTTTTTGAATGTACTTTTTAATAAAAGATTTTCCATGGCCGCTCAAAAAAATTGCCGCAATTTTTTTGACAAAATAAAGTAATAATATTTTTTTTCGTTGAGACAGACCATTCCGATTTTTCTCAGAATTTCACAGAATTTCCATTATTGTGCTTACAAACTACAGAAAAATAAGCGTGATGGCAAATGGATGGCCCACTTGGTACGCAATGACCCATATATTTAATTAGAGTTATTCCTATTTCACCAAGAAGGGCCAAAAATAAGTAATTTTTTAAAATACTTTGCTGTCGGGATTTGTTAAGATTAAAAGTGAAACAATACTGCATAACAAAAAAATTAGTAAAAAGTCGTAAACATAAGTTTTTTTCGGTCCCTAAAGCCAAATAATCAATGCGATTTTCGACGATTCCAATCAAAAAGGCGTTCCGCAAAAAATCTGCGACCATGATCAAGAATTCTTCTTAAGGATGCCAAATTTGAAAATCTTTATATTTTCTCTTCTTCAAAACTGTCAATTTTCTTAAAAATAAAAAATAAAATTGTTTTTTTTAAATAAAATTATAATAAGCGTAAAACCAGCAGCAAGAAATATTGGAGGTAACCCAGAATGGTCAGATGGTTCTGGCACCTAACAAAAAATTCTTCATTTAAGTGGCCAAAGCTCAAATTTTGTATTAAACACCAGTAGCCGACTTAGTATCTTCCACCACCCTCTTCACCAAAAAATCCATCTAAAATAAATCTGCAACTTTGGTAAAAAATTCTTCTTAAGGGTGGAACCCTAGCAGATCGAACAACCCAAAGAAAACCGTATTTCCAACCCGGTCGGATTGAGCCACAAATCTAACCGATAATTCTTGTCAATCCAACCGAAAAACCAACCGTGCTTTCAAAAGCTCGCAGCTTGCGAATAGGTTGATCCTCGGGTTGTTGAGACGCAAGTCCAACCGTCGCAAGAAGCATCGCTCGGTTGGTCTCAGGGTTGTGCAAACCCAGGTCCAACCGGATTTGTTAGCAATTCAAACCACACTTAGGATTCGCGGTCCTGAAATTCATCGTGCCATGATTTCTTTCAGTAATCGTGGGTAAAATCACGTTACTGCTGGGAATTTTCTTGTACCGTAGAGTATATTGTACGCTACCTCCACCTCGTCACCATAGCCCGCTAGATGGCGAATGAGCCAAAAAGTTTCTCGCAAGTGATTGTTTGCCGTTCCATGTATAAGTACAAGTTATCGTAAGTCGCCTTATACATGGGTCATTTTTATTGTCGGTTATACCCTAGCCTACAACATACGTTAGGGTATAGAAAAATTACCAGCAGCACCGTGATATCGACAATGATAACTAAAAGAAATCACGGCACGACGAATTTCAGGACCGCGAATTCTAAGTGTGGCTTGAACTGCTAGAATACCAGGTTGGACCTGGGTTTGCACAACCCAGACACCAACCAGTCGGTGCTACTTGCGACAATTGCAAATCGGTGGTCGGTGGTGGTTGCAACGGTTGGAATTCCGGTTGGACTTGAGTTTGCACAACCCAGAGACCAACCGGTCGCTTCTTCTTGCGCCGGTTGGTATTCTGGTTGGCAAAACCCTGCACAACCCTGAGACCAACCGAGCGATGCTTCTTGCGATGGTTGGAATTCCGGTTGGACTTGTTTCTCAACAACCCGTGGATGAACCTATTCGCAAGCTGCGAGCTTTTGAAAGCTCGGTTGGTTTTTCGGTTGGATTGACAAGAATTATCGGTTGGTTTTGTGGCTCATTCCGACCGGGTTGGAAATATTTTTTTTTTGTTTTCGCGGTTGTTTTCACGGTTGTTCGATCTGCTAGGGAAACTAAAAAAGTGCCTGCAAAGTAGAACCTTGCAAAGGCTTCCTCATTACTTTTTGTTTCTTACAAAGCTACTTGTATGAGGAAGTATTTTAATCTATTTTAGCGTCCTCATAGAGAAAGCTTTGTAAAAAGGAAGAAATAAATGAAGAAGCAATTTGCGAGGTACTACTTTGCAGGCTTGTTTTAGCTCAGAAGGTATTTTACTAAAAATGCACGGTTGAATTTTATATTCAAATGAATATTTAAATAATTTCAAATTCCATTAAATCAAAATTTTTAACTGTTTGCTACTAAAATATATATGTATCACGACTGAATGCTATTTTGTTTACATACTTGATATCTTAAGTTTTTCTAAAGTTATTGCGATGAAGTTAATTTTTTTAATAATTCATAATTCCTTGAAATCTAAATTTATTACCGTTCGTTATTAGATTATCAAGATTCGCGGTAGCGACTCGACGCCAAGTTAAAAAAGAAATTATATATCTATCGTGATTGAATATTATTTCGTACACATATTTAATTTGGAATTGATATCTCGTGTTTTGCCGCAGTTAAGGGGAAGCTGGAGTCGAGTGTAGAAGCATGTTTTTACCGACCGAAGTCGGTAAAAACAGGCTTTTTCGTAGTTTTGATTATTCTTCGTTAATACGCTACAGATATACTTCAAATTATACACGATTGTAGTATCAACATAAACAAGTGGACGTACATTCGAATATTGGGTGAATAGGTACAATGAATGAAAATATTCGTATATTACTAAGCCTGCCAAAATCAAAATGGCCGTCAATGTTTGACAACACCACCTGTTTGGTGTGATATAAATGGTTGTGGAATTCATAAACGTAAAAACGAAATGTACGTCCATTCTTTACTGGTCTCTGAATATTCCACGAGCGTCGGAAAGTCAATTACACAAAAGGAATCTACGCAAAACCGAAACTACGATCACGTAGTCTGTTTGCGATCCCCGCGATAATCCAGGCTTAGTAATATACGAATATTTTCATTTATTGTACGTATTCACAAAATATTCGAATGTACGTCCACTTGTTTATGTTGATACTACAATCGTGTATAATTTGAAGCATATCTGTAGCATATTAACGAAGAATAATCAAAACTACGAAAAAGCCTGTTTTTACTGACTTCGGTCGGTAACAACATGCTTCTACACTCGACACCAGCTTCCCCTTAATGCGACACCGTCAATTTTGTCAGTTATTCAAAATTCCATAAAATAAAAAAATGTATATTGTTTGCCACTAAACTATATATTTATCATAGCTGAATATTATTCTATTCATGTACCAAATTTGAGCTCGATATGTCAGATAGGATTTTGGAAAAGTGAATAACAATGATTTTTACGAAAGTTAGAGCGACCACGACCTTATTTTAAAAAATTAAAAAAGCTGCGAAATCTAAACTTTTGCATCCATTCTGTCAACAATTGCACCAATTAAAGATGAGCTGCTGTTCCAATTGTGTGCCAAATTTGAACTCGATAGCTAAAATGAATCTTGAGTTATCAGCGATTGAATTTTCGAAGTTGTATACTGAGAAAAAAGACAATTGTATTTCCAACAATAATACCATAGTAAAAAATGTATAATATGCGGAACCATATTTTATAGTTGAATCAGCTTTTATATGGTTTACCGAACTATTGTCGTGAAGTTAAGGAAACTATGCAGTTTGGATAGTGAATCTAAATATGCGCCACACTTAAGGATACTATAACTTATCGTTAAAACTGTAACAATAAAATTATGATATATTTAACACATTTATGAAATCAACACTGAGAGAAAAATATGGTCGGAGTAACCATATTTTTACTTAACGTTTTTACTTAAAATATGGTCGGAGTAACCATACTTTTACTATAATATATGTTTCCCTGAGAGGACGGTAATGATTTATTGTTACCGCAACAATAAATAATGTAACCAATGACTAAATTATGGTACGAATAACTATTTGTATAGAAGAACTCACTATATTTGACGTGTTTGTCCCATGCATTTTTCTCATTGTATGGTAGGGATGTGCAGGAGGCTCGACTCTGTTCGAGTAGCTCGAGGTCCGACTCGGCTCGTCGCTGATCGAGCCTGTTCGAGGCAGCTCGATCCAGCATCCAGATCTTAAGATGATCGAGCCGTTCGATACAATCTGACTACTCGAGCCACTCGAGGTGCTCGGACTGCCCGAGTCCCTCGAGTCTCTAGAGCCGTTCGAGTCGCTCGGGTCGCCCGAGCCGCTCGAGTCGTCCGAGCCGCTCAGGACGTTCGGGCCGTTCGCTCGAACGTTTTAATTAAAATTCACGTTTTGATTGCTTAAAAAATCATAATTCGCGTTTAAATTGTTCAACAAATCGAAATTCACGTTTTATCTGTTCAACAAATCGAAATTCACTTTTTATTTATTCAACAGATCAAAATTCAAGTTTTATTTATTCAACAATTCGAAATTCACGTTTTATTTATTCAACAAATCGAAATTCACGTTTTATTTGTTCAACAAATCGAAATTCAAGTTTTATTTATTCAAAAAATGCACTTAAATTTGTTTAAAAATAGTAGTTTGCGTTAGGGCTCTCACACCAAGCCGGATTTTACGGGTGTCCGAACATGTTCGGATATCCGGATAATACAATTTGATACTTGGAATCCGCACATATGATCTACCCGAGCTATCCGGATACTCGAATTACTCGTACTATCCGAGTAACCGAAGGTCTCGAACTATCCGGATACCTGAAAAACTTAGCAATAGTCCTTTGCGACCTGTTTCTTTTCTAACTTTTGACTAACTTTTAACTAACTTCTAACTTTTGACTAACTTTTAACTAACTTCTAACTATTGACCAACTTTTAATTCACATCTAGCTTTTGACTAACTTCTGTCTTTTGACTAACTACTAACTAACTTCTTACTTTTAACTAACTTCTAACGTTTGACTAACTACTAACTTCTTACTTTTAACTAACTTCCAACGTTTGACTAACTACTCACTTTTGACTAATTATTAACTTCTAACTTTTGACTAACTTCTATTTTTTTTATTAACTTTTGACTAACTTCTGACTTTTAAAAGTTAGAAGGTAGTCAAGAGTTAGTGAAAAGTTGGTTAAAAGTTAGTGAAAAGTTAGTGAAAAGTTAGTCAAATTTTAGTCAAAAGTTAGTAGTGAGTCAAAAGTTAGTAGTTAGTCAAAAGTTAGTAGTGAGTCAAAAGTTAGAAGTTAGTTAGTAGTAGGTACTGAGAAAGTACTAAAAAGTACCCGGACACTCCGAACAGTTCGAGTAACCGCCCATGTACGAATTCTGGTATACTGCCAGAGTTGTCAATACGGTCCAGTACTAAAACGGAATTGGCCGGCAAGTGCCGTTGGGCAGTGTTGTTACAGTACTGATTAACAATTGGCACCGTGTTGCGCCAGTACTTGTGGCCAGTACTTCCATCATAACATGGACGGCACTCAGCCGGGGTTCGTCGAAGTACTGGGCGTGGGCTTGAACGAAATTCGTCTTAACGTCGGCGAGCAAACTTTACCGATACTAGTGTGACATGCGACTGAGTACTGGAGTAATACTGTCCCAACAGTTGTGCGTTGTACTGGCTGAATATATTGCCGGAACACCGCCGAGAGTCGTCCGAGTGCTGGGCCCGGACTAGGCCGAAAGTCATCTTATTGTCGTCGAGCAAACTTTGCCAGTACTACCCTGACATGCGACTGAGTACTGAAATAATACTATTCCGACAGTTGTCCTTCATACTGGCTGAATATATTTCCAGACCACCGGCGAAATTTGTCCAAGTACTGGGCGCGGACTTCGCCGAAACTCGTCTTTTTGTCGGCAAGCAAACTGCCAATACTAGCCTGGCATGCGACTGAGTACTGGTGCAATACTGTCCCGACAGTTATGCGCTGTACTGGCTGAATATATTTCCGGAACACCGCCGACAGGCGTGCGAGTGCTGGGCCCGGACTAGGTCGAAATTCATTTTATTGTCATAGAGCAAACTTTGCTAGTATTAGCTTGGCATACAACTAAGTACTGGCATTATACTGCACCGAAATTTATGTTTTTTACTTCTGCTTCGTTATGGCTAAACGATATTGCCAATGTACGGCCGACATTTATTTTAGTACTGAATGGGTCTTGCATTGACACTTGTCATACTGACGACGAGTAAATTATTATGGTTTTAGCTCAATACACAGCACAGTACTTCGATCACTTTAGTGCGATACGTGTAATACGTACTGGCCGAATGATGTCGTCAAATCGCGGCCTTGGGTCGTATAGGTGCTGTCGGTGGACTAAACCGAAGCTCGTCTTATGTTCGGCATGCAAACATCGCTAGTATCAGCCTACAATGCGTCTGAGTACTGGGGTCATGTTGCTCCGACACTGATAACTTGTACAGGCTGCATAGTATTGACAATGCATGGCCGAGAGCCATCAGGGTACTGAGGTCATACTGTCCTAGCACTTATATACAGCACTGCCTAAACAATATTGCCGAAGCCTGATCGACATTCGTTTGAGTACTGGGCGTGGATTATGCTAAAGTTAGTGTTTTGATCGGCGTGCAAACTTCGCCAGTGTCAGCCTGATATGCGACTGAGTACTCCGGTTATACTGCCGATATTTATGTTTTATACAGACTGTACGACGCATTGCCGAGACTCGTCAAAGTACTGCGATCACGCGACCCCAGTACTGAAACAAGCTTGGCTGCCAAGTGTTATTAGGTAGTGCTGTCGCAGTATTGTCAAATCACTGGTCCTGTACTAGGTCGAATCTGGCAGCCAGTGCTTCCAAGATAAAATATATGGTACTTAACCGAGACTCGACTAAGTACTGAACGTAGACTAAACCACAACTTGTCTCATTGTCGGCAAACAAATTTCATGAGTACCAAATTTTATGACATCTGGCTAAGTACTGAGGTGGCTCTGCCACAGCACTTGTCTTAAGTACCAGCTTTACATTATAGCCATCGCACAGTCAACAGTCGCCAGAGTACTGGACGTGTCTTGTGATGACAATTGTCACAATACTATTTTTGTCTGCCAAGTGTTGTGAGGCAGTCCTTTTACAGTACCGATTAACTACTGACCCCATACTGCGTCAGTTCTGGCGGTCAGTACTTCTAAGTTGACATAGACGGCAGTCCGTCGGGAGTCGTCTAGGTACTGGGGTTGGTCTGGGCCGAAACTTATCTTAATGTCGGCGAGCAAACTTCATCAGTATCAGCCTGATATGCGGCTGAGTACTGGCGTCATATTTTCCCGACACTTTTGTTTCGTACTGCCTGAACAACAGAACCAACGCACGCCTGACAGTTCTCTGAGAACCGAACGTGTCTTAGTTGAGACTTCTCATGTCGTAACTATACATCCATTAAATTTGTCAGTTCTTGTATTTATGTATGCCTTTTTGATTAAAAAAACTGTATTCAGATTCGTATAAAGTAACATCGATTACATCGATGTTACTTTATAGTAACATCGTAATAAAGTAAATCCTTCACGTATCCAGTCTCTGATTGAAATTTAGTTACGGTTTACATTTTGGTCTGCCATTTTGAAATTCTGCATTTCGATACGCCATCTTGGACCTGTGACTTAATTCATGAATTTCGTATTCAGATTCGTTATCAGGGACTGCGAAAACCTATGGGTGTTGAGTTTCATCTAAATCGAAACGGTTTTTAATTTCTGGTCCGCCATATTGGATTCGCCATTTTTAATTTCCTAATGTGCAGTTAAGATTCGTAGTCAACGACATAAATAGCTTTCGGGTACGGAGACTTATTCACACCACGTTACGTTTAGCATTTTCGGTCCGCCATATTGGCTCCGCCATCTTGAATCTCTCAATTTTGAGATCAGATTCGTAATCAGCGACCTCAAAAATACCGGGTGGCATATTTTTACCCAAATCCGTCTATATTTCTGTGACTTATTCTCGAAGCAACCTTTATGAAAGTCTAGTATCAGAAATCCATATAGTCGGTTTGGTCTAGTGGTTAGTGTGTACGTCCTTAGGTAGATAGGTAGTTAGGTACGTCGATAGGTCTTAGGTTCAAATCCCCACACATCACTTCTCAGAGAGCATCACGGAAAAATTGTAATTGTGAAAGAATGACTTTTTTTCTTTTTTTAATATTAATAAAATAATATTACCAATATAATTAAAATAATAACATATTTTTATTATGTAATATATAAATTTAATAATAATATGAATATTAATATTCGGTAATGTTCATATCAATTGTCCCGCCACTGGTTCGCTTCTGAAACTGAACCTCGGCTCCGTCCAATCAATGAACTCTGGCCCAAGCCTAGCTAAAAGCACTACATCAGTACTGTCAGTTAGTATTATGCCAATATTAGAAAACAAACTCTGGACCGGTGTTATCATTCCAGCGTTACCCCAGCATTAAGTCAGTAATGATTCCGTACCTCCCCAGAACTAATAGCCAGTACCGACAACGTTGGCAACTGTACTGCGCCAAGACATAGCCGGTTTGAAATTCGTACATGGGAATCGGATGATTTACGGGCATAATACTGGGACAGCTCTGAAATGATAACACTGGTGTTCAACGTTTAACCCGCAGTATCGGCGCGGTACGGGCTGGTGGTTCTGGCGAAGTGTTGTACCAGCATTGTACCAACATTGTACCAGCATTGGTCCAGAATTAATTAACAGTACGGAATGGGTACTATGAATTAACATTGGTCCAACATTCGCCATCATAGACTTAACCAGTACTGTCAATCAGTGCTGTGTCGACAGTATGGAACAAGCGTAGGACCGGTGTTATCATTTCCGAGCTGCTCCAGCATTGAGACAGATATAGCTCCGTATGTCTCCAGAACTGGGCGCCAGTACCGGCAATCTTGGCAATGGTACTGTGCCAAGACACCGCCCGTTTGAGATTCGCACATGGGCGGGTCATCCGTGTAGTTCGAGTTACTGAGTAATCCGGCTAGTTTGTTCGTTTGAAATTTTTTAAATCATATATCAAACGTCAAACGACATCAAGTCAAACGTTTAAACAAATTATCAAAAAAGTCATTTTTTTTAACTAATTACACATCATTTTATATTTTTCAAACACATTAAACGTCAGTTTATTTTTATTTTTTCAAAAAATTAAACGACAATTTATATATTCTTAATATTTCACGTTATTGTTTTTTCGAGCCTCGCCGAGCGATTGGACGAGTTACTCGCGCGGCTCGGGTAGTTCGATGTAGCGCTGTTGCTCCACGGGCACGCCTCGAGCGGGCTTGCGCAAGCTCGTGCACATCCCTAGTGTATGGTTATCGTAACCAATAAAAATATAGTTACTATGTATCATAATTCGTAGCTATGTTAATTATTTCTGTATATTAGTTGCAACTATTCGTTCTTTTACTATTTATAAAGTATTTTGAACGGTTGTAGAACAATAAAGGCATATAAAATTCATTGATATTTTCCAATTATGTTTATTTATTCCTATCATCCAGTATAGTAAATGATAAGATCGGTTAGTAGTTCAACATATTTACTATTTGTTGCTAGATTCATAATACTCTTGTGTATTATAACAAAGACATGGTGTAGAGCGAACGCTTGGATGTGGATTTCTTCTTCTTCTTCTCCTTTCCTCCTGGCTATCGCCATCTTTGGCGCCATGTGCCAGTGGATGTGGATTTATATACCATATAAAATGACTTCTTGTGCATAGGATGTTTTATATTTATCATGGTCTACCATCACATTCGATTTCGTTGATAAAACGAAGGGTGTATGGCAAAAAGTGTTTTGTTTATAATTACATATAATATTTATATTTTTACCATATTCACTGATAGTAGTGAATATAGAAGATCGAGATATCGGCTTAGAGCGACTTTTTTTCCCAATACTCATTGTTGCCACTGGATAGGACTTTCTCGCGAGTGAATTGTCATCTGGCCGCTGTATAAGAGGTGGAATATTCAATCTTTGTCACTTCTAATTTTTGTCTAACTCCGACGGCCGACTCGCAACTGAGCAGCGGCGACAGTGAGTATTGGGAAAAAAGTCACTCTAAGCCGACATCCCGCTCTTCTATATTCACTACTATCAGTGAATATAGTAATATATAAATATTAAATATTACCTGCAATTATAAAAAAACACTTATTACCATACACACTTCGTTTTATGAACGAAATCGATAGTGAGTGTGGACCATAATAAATATAAAACATACTATTCACAAGAACTCATTTCACATGGTATATAAATCCACATCGAAGCGTTCGCTCTACACCATGTCTTTGTTATAGTACATAAAAGTATTATGAATCTAGCAACAATAGTAAGTATGTTGAACTATTTACATCATCATCATTGACTATACAGGATGATAGGAATAAGCAAACATGACTAGAAAATAACTATATATTTTATATGCCTTTGTTGTTCTACAATGATTTAAAATACGTTATAAATAGTAAAAGAACGAGTAGGAGAGCAGTGGCCTAGTGGATGAGGGCTCGGGTTCGCACGCATTGTGCATATTTCCTCATAAAATTCAGAGCTGATTACAAAAAATAATAATAGTGGGTAGGGTTAATAATTGGGTGGGACCTTGATCTCTCGAACGAGGCTCTCATATAATTACAATCGAACTTCACTTACAGGTAAGTTCGTTTGATTTTTAATTATATTTCAAGCCTCGTTCTTCGAGATCACAAATGTAGATGTTCAGAGTATCTGTTTATGAAACAGATAATATTACTCTATTATTATTATTTTTTATTTTAATCGGACCACCGAAAAAGAAAAACATACAAAAAGAATACAACGAAAAATGTGATCAACTGATCGCAAACACAAAACTCTTAAGTGTTCAAACTTAATACGGTTGATGTAAAAGTACCATTATCTGGCATTATTGGTCGATTATAATGTCGTGCGAAAACTTGCGATTCTGGTGACCAACCAGCTGTATTTTTAATTATACTAATATCGAGGCCTTTGGCTTTAGCTGTTGATGATGAAGCATGTCTAGTGCTGTGCGCTGAGAAACGCTTATCAATCCCCGATTGAATTAAAAAGGCTTTAATCCAACGACTTAATGTCTGGGAAGAGGCTGCACGATGTGGTTTCTTAACTGTAACGAATAGTTCCTTGACATTCCCTCTTAAATCTTTGGTTTTTTCAAGATAAAACTTAATAACTCTAGGCAAACAAACTTCTGGTTGCGAAGTAAAAACGGGAAGAAAGAAAACGGGTTGAGCTGTCCCTGCAGCGGTAGTCTTGATAGGATCGGTGATTCTAATCTGAACACCCGACGCAGAAAAAAGAATGTTATTTAAGGTGATGAGTGACAAAGTTTGGACGCGATGCGCTGTTCCAATAGCTAAAAGAATTACCAATTTGTTGGTAAGATTCTGTAAATCTAACGATTCCAGAGGTTCTAAACTTGCGGCTTTCTTGAGTACTATTTCGGTATTCCAAATTGTAGAGTACTTTGGTTTTGGCGGACGGAGTTTAAACGTTCCTTTAAAAAAACGATTTATTAAACCGTCTTGTGATATGCTTCCTGAATTTATTAACGAAATCGCAGATCTTTCGGTATTCAATGTGCCGTAGGATGCACCGTCACTGAATCGTTTGGACAAGAACAAAAGTATCTCGTCAACTTTAGCACCGAAAGGATCGTAACCAAAATCTACACAAAACGTCCACCAACTTTTCAAAGCCGTGTTATACTGCTTGATAGTTGAATTGGACAGTGACGCTAACATAATATGAATGGCCTCCTCTGGTATTATCCTTCTCCTATACGCGATCCTGATAGCTTCCCTGCAACCAGGATAAGTCGATCCGCCAATGGATGTTGTTGGGACCTGCAGGGTGATAATAATAAATTCTTAGAGGGTGAAAAACGAAGAGGTTCACCGATTAACATTGAAGTAAACAGTGGGAACCATGGCTGAGTAGGCCACCATGGAACAATTACTATGCCTACTGCCTGGTCGATTTTAATTTTACGCAAGACTCTCAAAATGACTGAAAATGGAGGAAAAGCGTAAAAGAAAAAAGGTTTCTACTGTATAGTAAAGGCGTCAAAAACTACTGCCTTCGGATCTCTCTTCCACGAACAATACGCCTCTACTTTTGCATTTATCCTTGAAGCAAAGAGATCGATCTCCGGTAGCCCCCATCTATTTTTAATCTTATCGAAAGCTGTATTACAGAGTTCCCACTCGGTATCAATATTATTAATACGCGATTCTCTATCAGCATCAACATTCTCTTTAGATGCTATGTAAGATGCAAAGACCCAGATTCTACGTTCTTCACACCATTGCCAGAAATTACGCGCTAATTGATTTAATTCTGGGTATTGTATACCCCCCATCTTGTTTATATAAGACACGGCAGTGGTATTATCCACTCATAACAATATCTCACAATTGTGACAATTTGAGGCAAAACATTGCAAAGAAAGTAAAGCTGCGATTAATTCAAGATGGTTGATATGAAGTTTTCTTTCTGAATCATCCCATAAACCGTGCGAATTTTTACCCCCACAATGTGCACCCCAACCTGTAAGGGAAGCGTCCGAAAAAATTTCTTTTGTGAAGCAGAACTGTCTGATCGGGCTCGTACCAATAGGAATGTTTTCTTTCCACCATTTAAGTTCGGGTAATAAGATCTTATCTATTGACATCGTCCTTTCATAATCTTGGTCATGAAACATAAGAGCCAAGTATCGTTCTCTTTCCAGTAACTTACAATAGAGCCAGCCATATTCTACTGCTCTACACGCTGCAATAAGCTTGCCAATCAAATGAGCTAATTCTCTAATTTTACATGAACGTTTATGTAAAAATTCTTCAATTAACAACAATAACGAGACTTTCTTCTTTT
The DNA here is from genome assembly GCA_963970395.1 of Ephialtes manifestator. Classification (NCBI taxonomy): domain Eukaryota; kingdom Metazoa; phylum Arthropoda; class Insecta; order Hymenoptera; family Ichneumonidae; genus Ephialtes; species Ephialtes manifestator. The sequence continues at coordinate 6,122,587 of OZ019977.1, forward strand.
GTGTCAACTCTAACGTCATATCAATGGAGTTAATAACAAAACCCAAGTACTGGCACTCTGTCCTGGGTACACATATGCTCTTCTCTTTGTTGATCATAAAATCGAGAGATTCGAGTAATTCTATGGTCTTTTTAACATTACGTGAGCACTCATCGAAACTTTCACCAACGCATAAAATGTCATCGAGATATATTGATGAAAGAAAACCTTGTTCCCTTAATGTGTTCATGACAGGTTTGAGAACTTTAGTAAAAACAAAAGGACTGGAACATAAGCCAAACGGCAAACACGTGAATTCATATAGAATATTCTCAAAAGAGAAACGTAATAATTTTCTGCTATCTTTATGAACCGAAATTAAGAAGTAGGCATCTTTTAAATCTAAACTGCACATGAAGCCGTTACGAGAAATTAATTTAATAGCTGTTCTTATATCTTCAATCTTAAAATGTGAAGTAATTACGGATTCATTAAAAATCTTGAGATTTAATATGAACCGTTTTGATCCATTAGGCTTTGGAACCAAAAAAATTGGAGAAATAAATTGTCCAACTGTTGGTGAACAAACCCTGACAGCTCCGGAGTCAATAAGTTTCTCTAAAGCTACTCGCATTTCCTCTATCTCTAAAAAAGAACACAACGGGTTATTTAGAGGACGTTCTTGAATAACTGTGTTTAAAAGAGGAATCTTGTATCCGGATATACACCCACAAACGAAACTATCGCAGGTGAGATTTTTCCAGTTGTGGTAAAATTTCTTAAGACGTCCAGCAGTCTTTCTCACCTCTGGACCTAATAGCGCTTCTCGTGACGATAACCCTGAGACCGTGTTTGATTGTTCTGCTTGCTCTGTTGTCCTTGATTGTAGTTGGTTCGTTTTGGAAACATCTGTTTTTGTTGCTGAGGCAACTTCTTGCCCATCTGGGAGTTTCCTTGTTTTCCAGATGAGCCTTTCCAGTTTACCGAATTTCCAGCAGTCTTATGTAGCGGCTTCTTGTAGGATGTATTCGGTTGTGGGACAACAGCAGGTTGTTTGATTTCCTTCGCAAACTTTTCCAGAGATTTTGCTTCCTTAATTTTATCGGTTAAACCTTCTCCGTATAAGAAAGCACCAGTTTTCGTCTTTTCCAGCAGTGTCCTGATTGGTTTATTCATCCCAGGATTAATAAAAGATTTTCTGGCGGTAGAATCCTTATGATGCACTTGTACCATAAGTTTGCCAGCGTCTAAGAGACATTCGAGTAATTTGAGACGATCGACGGGCTCTTCTGTGTCCTTAAAAATCATTGCAATACCTTTGCCCAAAGCAGAAAGAGCTGTACCTGCATAATTTTGCCCTTCTACGAAATGATTATCTCGTTTGAGTGCTGTTTCGTTCATACCCGCCGCTACTTCGGGATTTAATTGAGGAGCAGCCAGAAAAAGATTTCCAGCACGAGGGTATTTTCCCATAAGGACATCCTTCATCTCCTGTGGAAGCCCAGCAGCCAACCAAGTTGACCACCTCGATACAACCTGAGGAGGCAAATCGACACTCTGTTCCTGATTCACAGATGGGTCTTCTCCGAGTAATTCCAAAGTTTCTTCATCCAGGACAAATTGAACCTCTTCTTCTACATTTGTATCCATCGCAGTCTGTGTACTGTCAGAATTCTTAGTCAAAGCCGAAGGACACAGATTTGAAATTGACACCTCCTGCGTAGACTTTCCTTCGCACTCTCCAATTGAAGCAACACTTTGAAAATCCTCTCCGTCAGCTGTACAGTCAATGGCAGCTTGTGTTGCAGCGGAGGGAATATTTTCCTTATCAACAAACACATCTGTCACAAACAAAAGAAGAAAAAGAAAAACAGGTTAGCTATGCCACTATGTGCAAGCACCACCAGTACAAAGAACAAAGACCTTTTGCCACATGTGCAAATATGACTCGCCCCAAAATGAACGGACTCAAATCATACCAGAAGTACAAGCACGCCGCCAACATTGCCCACAAGAGGCTGTCCGTAAATTCCGAAGAATTATAAGGACTTCTAGCATTCACTATCCAAGAATATAGACACTCACCTGCGAGGTTAGGTACGTTTCCATTTTTTTGGTATTTCCTTAGTTTCCTGAGCAATTTCTGAAACTTTTTCTCCTTCCTCTTCTTCCTGTCCATGATGTCTGATGAAAAAACTTCTTTCTTCGTGTTAAATCCACTTGTAAAAAAAATTAAAAAATCTGAAAAACTCTCTTTCGTTGTTGCTTGATCAAGCACAAAAAACAATATGAGGAAATACGCACAATGCGGCGGGCTGGCGCACCCAAGGGCGGCGCTCAGTTCGTTTTTTACTCTCTGAAAGTTGTGGCGACATCTAGTAGCAACTGACGTACTACTACATTTGTGATCTCGAAGAACGAGGCTTGAAATATAATGTTAATCTTTATAACTCGGGAACGCCTCGAGATATCGAGCTGATATTTACATCATACATAGAGGGGTCAATGCTTATTCCACTGGGGGGGGGGGGGGGGGGGGGGGGCAGGAGGGGACAATGTTCATACCAATTTTTGTTAAAATCCTCCGTTTCATTAAATTTTTACCCGTTTTTGAATTTTTTCAAAAATGTCTGTTAATGCGATGACTCTTTCAATTTTTGAGATATTGAGCTCAAAATTAGTACGAATGTGAGCTTTCATATACCGGTGATCCCTATTGAATTTGGTTAAGATCGATTGAACCGTTAAAATTTTATGAGGTTTTGATTTTTTTTATTTTTAGATTTTTTTTTCTCCGATGCGAATTTTGGTATCAAATATCGAGTTGGGAGGTAAATGAGTGCCAGATTCATAATTAACAGGAAAAGTACTTTCATAGCGATTTTGTACAGTCTATATTGCGAAGAGTTGCGATTTATTCCGTATAAACTAGCCATATCCTTGCTCCCCAATCAAATTTTGGAAAACACCGGTTTCTATTGTGTTCAGCAGAAAAAAAACAGAGACGATAGATTATTCGAGGGAGTTTCCGGAAAGTTCGTCCTTATTATATTTATACAAAGCTCGGGTGTGCGCTTATTTATTAAAACAAAGATGCAAAGTAGAACCTTGCACATTGCTTCCTCATTATATTTCATTTTTTACAAAGCGTCCTCTATGAGGAAGCCAAAATCAATTACCATACTCCCACTTAGAGGTTGCTTTGTAAAAAGCGAAATATAATGAGGAAGCAATGTTTAAGGTTCTTCTTTACATCCTTTTTTTATGAAAACATAGCTTCCTCTATGCGCAAGCAAAACATGTTAAAATAGATACTTTTTTTTTAGAAATGGAGATGACAAAGGACGTAGCCGGTGCAACGTTTATGGCAGCGGCTACATCGAGTCCGGAACTCTTTATAAACGTGGTCGGTACTTTTATAACAGAAGGAGATCTCGGTGTTGGTACTATCGTCGGTTCGGCGGTCTTTAACATTCTCGCGGTACCAGCCTGTTGCGGATTGTTCGCCAATCAGGTGAGCTACACAGTTGAGAGAGGCATAGCGTTCGCCAATCTCACCCCATTGAATCGTGGGCCATTGAATGAATTAACGTTGTAATATTCTGCAGGTTCTAGATCTGGATTGGTGGCCCATAAGCCGTGATTCACTTGCCTATGGTATTACCGTCGTCTTACTCATTGTTACACTTCGGGATGGTCGTATCGAGTGGTACGAAGGATTAATTCTCGTTATTACCTATATTTTGTATATATTGGGTAGGTAAAACTTTCGAAGGGCGCTCCATTCTATTCTTTTATTTATTTTATAAATTAACTAAGTAGAATGAACAGTTTGGAAACCTTAAACCTTTATTTTACCTTACCTTAAATAGGATTTTTTAAAATTTTACTGCATAGAGAAAAAGCAAATTTCGAGCTAAAAAAAATCGAAAGAATTTTTTTTGTCATTTTTATTCTTACACTGTAACCCCTTAAGGACCTGAATAATCTGGATTGTTTAACAAAATATAGCAAGGAGCAACTAATTAATTTTGTTTGTACTACCAAAATACTTCAAAGTAATTTTTTTTTTTCTTGGTTCTGTTACGGCACAGATCCGTTTTTCCCATCAATTCACGCTAGGCAAAGGAGAGTAAGGCTCTCCCTGTTACGCTAGCTTACAGGTGAATTTAGAAGGGCGGATAGGTGTTATGGGCCTTGTTTAGAGCCTACCCTTTCAGGCAAAAGCTCGGGAAAAGGCCTAAGGATGCTTCTTCGATTTTAATAGCTAATAAAAAAGTAAACTTACTGGTGCTGTTGACCGGTTGAAGACGAAATGGACTGGTGGCTGGAAACTGCAGCGGGAACGGTTGCAGGAGTCGGTCGTGGTGTAGTCGATGAGTGTAGCAGATAAATTAATGGCACAACACTTAGTAGAATTTTTAGGATACTTTGATTTATTTCGAAAAAAAAGAAACTGAGTTGAAACAAAAAAAATGAACACTGAATCTTGGACTTTAAAATAATTAAAACTGACTAAAGACCGGGGAACAACGGACTTTAACTTCAACTCACACGCGCTACGACAGAGTATGAAAATTTGACTTCCACAAAGGTTCGGGTAACTAGTGTGACTCTGAGCGGCGAATTGAAGCTTATGCACGAAAAAACTGTAGACCAGGACTGACCCGAAGCTTTAAGGGCTCCATCTTATATAGACAGCCAAAGATATACAAATGGTACCCCTTGGGAGGGGGCACACACTATGAGTTCATTCAGCCGTCCCCACCATGCCTTTCGTCTTAGAGCTATTTAACACTATGGTCTCAATATTAACAATTATCGATTATGGGTAAATTAAACGATCTATGGTAAATAATGCAAATCTCATTTGCATAAATCTCCTGAATTTCCAAGGCAACGATTTGTTAATTGACAATTAATAATTATTGAAAACGATAAACAATGACATATATTTTCAAAGATAATGATTTCGATCTCGACAACTTATACATGCGGATTTACTTTTGATTTAAAGAATTTAATTTATTAATTTAGAGAAATCTCGATCTTTGAAATAATTTAAATAATTAATTAACAATATCCTAAAGCTAATGGAGTAAACCTTAAATTTAGCCAATAACTATTATATGAATATACATATAAGTATGTGAAGATATATATAGTTTAAACAATTATTATTTAAATCTTTTTGTTCCTAAGCCGTAGGAGTCACCAAGGGTCCGTCGGGGTATCCATCGGCAGAGAAGGAGAGTTTCCATAGTTCCGTCGCTTTCCCTCTGCTGCTCGTAGGCCTATGATGCTGTCCACCTTCCGCTCCCACCTTGCATAGCTTCCTTGTTCTTCATTCTCTTCTTACGCCCGTGCTGTGGTGTGCCCTCGCTGTAGCGTGGATCGGGGCTGGCTATGATGCTCCCTCCTCTTCTTACGTATGCTACGAGGTGCCCTCGCTGTAGCATTGTTCGTTGTAGGCTGCAAGACTCCGTCCTTCTTAGTTGCGCTGTGTTGGTATGGTCGTTCCTGACAAGTTTTGACTCTGCCGAAAGGTGATCTCTCTGGTCACGTCGGTATATAAAATCGTCGCCGGTTTATTAGTTGTTATCTGGTGACCGATGACATTTTTATAGTTATATTCAACAGAATTCGTTCGCGATATAGCCCTTCCTACCTAGTATATGTTCGAAAGACGAGCTGTACATACTGGAGTTACCACAAAAAAAAAAAAACAAGTCGACGGACGAGGCCTTTCGCGGGATCGACAATCCATCCTTTGTCTTTGATCTCACGTACTTATCTTATTTAAAACATTGGATGCCCACGTGTGACTCCCAACGTCGCATTGCAAAAGTTATGGCTCTCAGGTTTATCGACTCTGCACAAACAACGACGCAGACGTCTAGGCGGCTTTAGGTACAGGGACCCCTTAGTGGTTAGGTCATTCCTGTAAACATCTCGATATCATAGTTCGCGGACGCTCTGTCTCCTGTATGAAGCCGGAGTCGAATTACCCACGGTCCATTGATCCTAATTTAAATGTTTAAATAATAATCTTGGTCGATATATTGGACACGCGAGCTCCAACTCTCGTAGTTTGAGGGCCCACCCAGACCCGCGCTAAATGCTCATAGACACTCAGTCGCACGTCGTAGGTGTAGCGGCCCTCCAGGCTCCCGAGCGTCCATCCCGATATGCGCCCCTATTTGCCTGCCCCAGCGTCTTGACACAAGTTCTCTTTTAAGGGTGTAGGACCCGAAAGTTACGGGACGTAACAGTTCCTTAATTGTTTAGAAGAAATTTAGAATCCTTAAGGGATTTTCGTTGCCATGAATAGGATTTAAAACAAATTTACAGAATAGAAAAAAAGTAAATTGTGAGCTAAAAAAATTGAAAGAATTTTTTTTCCTTATTTGTATTTTTACATTGTAACCCCTTGAATAACTTGAATAACCTGAGTTTTTTAACAAAATATAACAAGGAGTAAATAATTGTTTTTTTATGTGACTACCAGTATATTCTAACGTAATTTTATAATTTTTTTTTCGCTGCTTAATAGTTGAGAAATTTTTGTACATACTTGAAATATTTTTACTGCAAATTGGTAGCATAGATCTCAAAGTGCATACTAAAATACTTAGCTCGCTTAACGAACTTCAAAATGAGACCAATAAATAGTGGATTAAAAATGTACCTGGATTTAATTAATTTTTTTGCACATCTTAATCACGTTTAAAAAGTTGAACATTTTGATGTTATTAAGACAGAATTCAAATGTTGTTACGTACAGAAATAATTCAGAACTTTTCTTATTCCAAATTGTCCGATTCTATCTTAAATACATAATAACAATTAGCATATGAGACATTCCGTACCAATTCAGCCACCCCATTTTTCAAAGTTCCCGAAAAATGTTGTAATTTTTCAATATTGTAATAAAATATTCACTTAGAAAAAGTACCAAATTTCAAGAGCCTACGGTGTTTCGTTTACGAGATAAACCGTTTGCTTATATTTTATTTGGTTTGGTGATATCTCGATAACTACAAAGCGTATTGTAACTTAAAAAATACTCTTTACATAAATGTTTTACAATTTTTTTACATTTCGTCAAATTTAATTATAATTTTTTTTCCCTTTAATCTAAGTTTTCTAAGTAAGACTTCCTCTATTGGACTCAATATATATTTTTAATTTTTACTGACCCATTATGAAGAAGTATGCAGAAGGGCTAGGCGGCAAATGCAATAATGTACAAGATATAATTTTATTACAGGTTTTTTTTTAAATCTGTATTTTCTAAGTATGGACCTTCCTTTGTCGAATTGATTTTTTGTATATCTTCACTGACCCATTATGAAGGAGTATGCAGAATGGCTAAGTGGCAAAAGAAATAATTTAGGAGCAATAGATATTTATTTTATTTGAAATATTTGAAATATGTAAAACAAGTTTAAAAAATTTCAAGACTGTAGGCCATTGGAGAAAAAATACAAGTAAAAAATAATAACACGAGTTTTAAAACCGGTACGATGATCTAGTGGTTAGTGTACTGGCCTCTAGTCCAGAGCATCGGTAGGTCGCGGGTTCGATTCCCGGTGCCGTCGATTTTCGTCGAAAAAGAAATACGGGAGCGATGAAACTCCAGATGTATACGTGGGACCCACCCACGTATTTCTACCTGTGGGGGTCACATGTATGCAGCTGCAGTCCGTGTTTACATTCTCGACGAAATGTGACGTAGCTCGAGACCGTCTATAGGCCTCAGGCGTATCTCGCTCTAGCTCCCGCTAAGTGCGTAACATGATGATCAGCTGTTCTTAGTTCGGCGCACATTGTTCCGATTTTCCAAGGTCCAAGGAAATATGACGGACAGGACGGAGTTTGGAAAATCGAAACAATGTGCGCCGAACTAAGAACAGCTGATCATCTTGTTGTGCACTCAGCAGCCGCTCGAGCGCTAGCGTCGGAGATACACCTGAGGCCTATATCGGCATAGGTTTTCCGCAGTTTCCCTATGCCCATGGCAGCAATGCTATGGTGAATACGGTATAGAGGGGCATTAGGATGAGTGGCTGCGGACAACACTCTAAGTGGGGTCTCTATGAAGGAACGGGGAAACAAGGGGAGAGGAGCAAACGTAAAAGACTGAAGAAGGCATACGAAGGTAACAATTAATAACACGAGTTTTAAAAAGTAAAAGTATATGTAATCTCAATCAATTATGAAGGTAAGTATGACTGCCGTAGTTTATCCATGAAAAAGAAATGTGTACACAAAATACCTCTAACATTTTTTTTATCATTTCAAAACTAAAAAATATGTAATGAGGGTTTCTTATTACATAATACCATAACTTCAAGACACGCAACCTTGTAAAACGCAGAGAGAATACAACAAATTTTATCTTGTACTTAATGCTTAAAAAATTGGATTGAAATTTTTAAAAACCTATAATTAAATTATATCGCGTCCATTATTGCGTTTGCTACCTTGTCTTTCTGTATGTGTGTTCATAATTGGTCAGTGAAGATATACAAAAAAAATCTATTCGATAAAGGAAGGCCCTGACTTAGAAAATTTAGATTAAAAGAAAAAATATCTACAATAAAATTAAATCTCGTACATTATTGCGTTTGCCACTTAGCCCTTCTACATACTTCTTCATTATGGGTCATTACGTTTTTTTTAAATACATTCAGTGCAATAGAGGAAGGCCCTTACTTAGAAAACTTCGATTAAAATATTTAAAACATTGTAATTAAATTTGGAGCAATGTAAAAAAATTGGAAAATATTTATATAAAGAGTACGTAAAAAAACGGAGATTTTCATATTTTTTAAGTTACAATACGCTTTGTAGTTATCGAGATATCACCAAACGAAACAAAATATAAGCAAACGGGTTATCTCGTAAACGAAACACCGTAAGTAGGCTCTCGAAATTTGGTACTTTTTCTAAGAGAACATACAATATTGAATAATATTGAAAAAACAATATTGAGTACAATATTGAAAAATGAGAACATTTTTCGGGAACTTCGAAAAATGGGGTGGCTGAATTGGTATGGAATGTCTCATATAGGTGATTTAAAAAAAAAAATGCGATGCTCGTGGACCTTTTGTGGATATTCTAGTGTGAAATTCTTTTCATATTTTTAAAGCCGTTTTTTTTGTAATTTAGTGCCTTGCGAAACTTAAAATCATTATTGACCTGTAAGAAAAAAAATTTTCTCTACGCAAAAATCCAGTCTGAAAATAGCCGTAGTCGACTTAAAAATGTACAACGGAAGAAAACATTTTTCTTTAAATCTTTAATTCATGAGAACATAAAAAAGACTTTTTAATGAATTTTTATTATGTCTTTGAGAGTGTCGAAATAATTTCATTTTCTGAAACAAATTTTTTCGTCATTATGTTCTTTGAAAACCCAAGATATTTTTATGTAGAGAGCATTTTTTTAAACATTACACGTAAATTATAATTTCACCTTTCGCAAAATCCTAAATCGAAAATAAAATTGGGAGAATCCGATAAAAATTAATCACTCTCAAAATACTATACACTATCATATCCTGAAGTTGCAATCTGATCGGATACCAAAAGGCCCACAAGGGTATTGATTTTTTAATGAATCACCCATAAATTTCTCCATTTAAATCGATCGGTCAAATTTTTTATTTTTTCATTTTAGCAATGTACTTTAATAAACGTATCAGTCGCTGCATGAAATCACTAACGGGACGAAAACACCAGTACAAAAATTTGAGCGAGGAAAGTCCTTTGATCACCAAAAGTGAGAATACCACGTTGATTGTTTCCTTCGATATTTAGTTAATAATTTCGAATTTATTTTGGTACGAAAGTGAAATAATTATCAACAAATTTTTCAGATGGAGAAGCAATGAATATCTTCGAATTGGCTGACGACGAGTCTGGTAATATTTTATATTTGAAGTATTCAAATTTTAGAATTTATAAAACAAAAGTAAAAAAAAATTCACAGCGAAATTTTGTTTTCATGATTTTTTCTCCGGAAATAAAGTTATTTTTAAAGAACCCAAGTCAAAAAAATGGGCATTACAAAATGTTTTTCACTGATGATACTATTGCTTTTAAAAAACATGCATTTAAATCTCATAACATACATATAAAACGCTATAAACAGTTATTTTTTAACACATTTTTTTTGCAATTCATAAAAAATAATATTTATCACTTTAAATTATTTCTTTAAATCATAGAAATTAGCTTCTTCAAATATGAGCCTATTATAATTGTATGTGAATCCCATATTTGAATTAAATAATCCCATAATACCCATTTTTATGTCTTTCATGTCAGTACAAAATAGTATTTTTATTTTTTTAAATGGATATTTCATAAATTAATTTTCTTTAAAACAATAGTACCATCGATAAATATTGACTTACCCTTTAACATACACGTTAAAAACGATGAAATAAAAATGATTACATAAAAATTGAAAACTCGCGACTAAATCAAGGTATTTAATTAATAAACAAATTGGGTAAACAAAAAATTGTGAAACGACAATCATTCGCATATTCTCCTGACAGGAGATTAATTCGTTAAGTTAGTCCTTCTTTAAACACTTCTCAATGGTATAAAAATCTGAAAAAATTCATGCACATTGACGCTACTGAAAGGATTTATTTTGCATAACAATTATTCTAAAATGTTATTAACAAATTGATGAAAAAAAGTGTTCAACTAATTTTCCGAAAACTCACTTTTTTAAGATGAAAATGATTCGTTCATTTTTCTGAACACGTATGAATTTTCTCAGATTTTTAAATTTTGTGTTTCTTTTTCACATATCGTTTCCATATAAAGAAGAATAAAATTTAAAGTGAGTTAAAAAATCTGAAAAAATTCATATGCATTCAGAGAAATTGTTATACCATCCAGAAATGTTTACAATTCTCTCTCATTTTTCTCGAACTTCCCATATAGCATCAGATATTCGATGTATATCCATTTTAGGTCCTTAATGTGGACAGTACATGTTGTATATTCTATGGATATTTATTCTATATACATGCCGGTATATACACGCATGAATATCAAGAACACATTCTATGTACATACTTGAATAATACGAAATTGAGCGCAGGTACGGACACATTCGTAAGATATTTCATGTATATGCAATCCATGAACATAGGAAGAAAATCAAACGTCCACGAATTAATTTCCTAAGGATGTACCCATACAGCATTTTCACATACATCGCGTATACATCGTATAAACATTTGCGGATATACAATGTCCTATGTATATGAAATGAATCTGTAAAGGAGACACTTATTCATGTACATCGAACATACACTGGATATCCATGAGTATATACATATTATGTGCACCGTATGTGCACATATGTCCTCTCTAAAAAAAAAACGGAAAAATTAATTACAAAATAATTATCTGCATTTTTTAAAATCTTTGTCTCACAAAGATTTAGATAAAAATTGAGTTCTTCGCAACTACTGAAGAATTGTTTTTTATTTGAAAAAAAAAGTCCAAAAAAATGAAAAGAAATTTTTCTAAGTGCCTCGTAGGTCAGTACTTGGATGGGAGACCGTGCCAGGGTTGAAATTTTTGAACTCCCGCAAGGATCAGTACTTGCATTCGTGATCGCTCCGAATCCGTGTTTCTCCAAGTTCTCCAAGTTCAGTGCTTGGATGGTACATCGAACATACACTGGATATCCATGAGTATATACATATTATGTGCACCGTATGTGCACATATGTCCTCTCTAAAAAAAAACGGAAAAATTAATTACAAAATAATTATCTGCATTTTTTAAAATCTTTGTCTCACAAAGATTTAAATAAAAATTGAGTTCTTCGCAACTACTGAAGAATTGTTTTTTATTTGAAAAAAAAAGTCCAAAAAAATGACAAGAAATTTTTCTAAGTGCCTCGTAGGTCAGTACTTGGATGGGAGACCGTGCCAGGGTTGAAATTTTTGAACTCCCGCAAGGATCAGTACTTGCATTCGTGATCGCTCCGAATCCGTGTTTCTCCAAGTTCTCCAAGTTCAGTGCTTGGATGGATGACCGCCTAACAGCCGAATTTTTCAATGTCGCTTAAGGGTCAGTACATTGATAGGTGACCCACTGTGTTAATATTTTATATATTTCGGTCGCAACGCTCTAAATTAATGTAGTCTTGACGCGTTTTTATTTTTAGTATACTTCAAATAGACAATAAATAAAATGTTCTAAGATGTCAATGGCCGAGTGGACTAAGGCACCCGGCAGTCACCTAGAGGATCCAGGTTCGATTCCCACCAACAGCAAATAAATTTACATGTGTTTTTTTTCAGCAATAAATATGTACCGATCAATGCAATAACTCCGAATATCCAACTAAAAGTGCAAGATAAACCGAATTCAATGAATTCAGATAATTATTTTGTAATTAATTTTTCCGTTTTTTTTTAGACAGGACATATATGTACATACGTGCACATAATATGTATATCCTCATGGATATCCAGTGTAGGTACGATGTACATGAATAGGTGTCTCCTTTACAGATACATTTCATATACATATGATGTGATACGACGTGCATACGTATATACATAGGACATTCTATATCCACAAATGTTTATACGATGTATACGCAATGTATGTGAAAATGCTATATGGGTTATGTAAAATGAATACCAGGCGCAAGACTACCTTAAGAGTGTGGAAATCTACCGACTATAATATGTTTTATAATGATTATTATTTCACAATTTTTTGTTCAGCTAACTTGTTTATTCATTAAAAACTTTGATTCAGTCGGGAGTTTTTTTTAAATTTTTGTCCAGATGATTCAATCCCCTTAAGTCTAAAAATTGTATCGTCTGTTGGACCTGTCTGATTGAACCGAACTTATGTTCTCGCAGTGGAAATCGTAAATATGATAAAATGGCCAAAGCCAATGTTGGAAAAATTGTGGTGGCTTTTGACTTGGCCAATTAATTTCGTGCTGCTCTTTACGATTCCCGATTGTCGGAGAAGATCTTTTAAATCATGGTACCCCTTCACCTTTATGATGTGCATCGTATGGATTGCTAGTATGTCGTATCTCGTTGCGTGGGACATAACGATTATCGGTGAGTGTCACGTGGTATAATCCTATCCTATACACAGTAAAAATTTTCATTAATTCATATACTCTTTCCGGAAGTTGTTATGCATAAGCCGGTATATTAATGTTAATATACATGTATGATGCCTAATTAATTAACGTTATATTAGAAAGGATTTAAAAAATCATGTTTAATATTTAAATACTGTAAAATTGTCATATAATTGCATATTAAATTGAACATACTGATTTTTTAATAAAAACTTCCGATAAATGCATATATATGGGTCATTCCATACCAAGTAGGCCATTTATTTGCTATCGCGCCAATTTTCCTGTAGTTTGTAAGCATAATAATGAAAATTCTGTAAAATTTTGAAAAAATCGGAATGGTCTGTTTCAACGAAAAAAAATATTATTACTTTGTTTTGTCAAAAAAAAAAAAATGGCGGAAATTTTTGTTGAGCGGCTATGGAAAATTTTTTATTATAAAGTGCATTCAAAAACTTAAATTTTATACAAGACCAAATTTTTTGTACGATCGGTAATTTTGAATAGTAGTAGTAAAAGAATTTATTGACAATATGTTGTACATTTTTTTCCCTTAAGGTAAAACAGTAACAAAACGTAATTTTGTTAAAAATCTCTATTTGTTGTATTGATTCATTTAGATACAGAAAAAGAGAGTTGATTTTTTAAATGTATAAAACATGAAGAGTTCGTGTGCTGGACTCGACAAGATTTTTTGTAATGGAAATAAACCTCAGAATTTCGTTTTCGTATTTATACAAAAAGAAGTTCTCATCATCGGTTTTATTTTAGAAATAGTAGAACTGACTGAAAAACAGTAATTTATGCGGGTAATCCCGATTGTTAGCAAAAAAGAAAGAAATAATGACTAATGTTCACGTAGTGAGCTGACGACACTACGGGGAGCACAATGCTCATATGCAAGGAATTTACAATGCGTGTTGTCACTTTTGGACACGCCACCAACAATAATAAAGGGAAGTTAAAATGAGTCAAAGCGTTCACTCAGAGAAAAGCTCAAGGGAGCAGTTTATCTCATCATCGGAAGATAGCCTATTCGTTTGAAACTAAATCAGCCGCGAAGTATTGTGATAGGAAGTAGTCAAGATAAATTACGCTGAGTGTAAAGAGAAGGACATTCAGATAATGCAACTACATGCAAGTTGATACTAGATTCGCAACTCGGAATAAGACGTTTAATTTTATATTCCGAATTTCATATATTATATTTCCTTTTAAATTATTCTCGGAAGGGATTACCTCGACGCCGGATCGCAGACACACAAAAACACTTAATCCGTTGTAATCCTGTTAGTGTTTGAAAGGATTGACACGCGACAGGATTGGATTGTAGTGATTGAGTATTCTCGATGAAAAGTATCCCGCTGGGTTTAAATGGTTGCGCGAAAGTTCAATGGTACAAGTAAACGTTAATTAACCGATATAGTGTTGGAGCAGTTTCAAGCCAAGCGCGCATATACGGGATAGGGTGTTTACCTTTTTTTTTCCTCTAGCTCGGAGCGTAGTCCGGGCTAGACGAGAATCGGTGAGTTCGATGATTATAATAACGTATTATATGAAATAATACGCCGTTACAATCAAAGGTTAAATGGACCAGGAAATAAGATGGATCTACGAGTGTTGATGCAGCATCAAGCCAAGTAGTTTATTGCGGGTGGTTTTGAGTATGCGTGCTGATGCAGTATCAGGCCGCACAGGCTTATCGGGAGTAATGAATGCGATGCAACTCTAGGATAGATGGATCTACAAGTGTTGATGCAGTATCAAGCCAAGTAGTTTTTATAAGATATTTTGGAGCGTACGTGTTGGTGAAGTACCAAGCCGTACAGGCAATTTAGGAATTTAAAGTAATTGTAAATTTTCTGAACAAGATAAGTATGAAGAATCGATGGATCTACATGTGCCGATGCAGTATCGGGCCACGTAGTTTTTATAAGGGAGTTTTGGAATGTACGTGCTGATGCAGTATCAGGCCGTACAGGTATTCTAGGTAATTCTTAAAATTAATAGATAGAAAAGGTGGTAGGTACGATAGGTTTTTGAGGCCTAAAGGAGTTGGGCTAAGCTCAAGGAAGGAACCGTTTGTGTCAATGCAGTATTGAGCCAAACGGGCGAGCTGGGCTGTGCTCAAGAATTCTTGCAAGTGTCGAAGCAGTTTCGAGCCAAGCAAGAATCGGAATTATTAATATTAGGAGGGTTCTTCCAAGTTGGAGAGATTGATTAGAAGTGTGAAATGAGAATGAGCACTAGTCAAAAGGAGGCCGGCTTATATATGATCGTCCCCACTGCCAGCTTTCCAGATTTCGGTTACTCGCGAGGACCGCGAGTCGAATGAGTGGGCGTGAGCCACAAAACCGTTGGACGGACTTGACGTGGTGCCTAGATCGATCCTCTACGGTAGCGCGTCTTGTCAACAACGACTTTCTCGTTGGGGATATACCGTTCCGTTACCGTACATGGTTTTAAAAATGTTCGGATTGCCAATAGGCCATCGACCGAGGTCCTTCAGCCTTGTTTTACTAGTTGCGTGGACGTTTAATATATTATTTTTACATAAAATCCATATACTTCTTACGTCTGTCTGTCTTCAGCCATTAACTTACGTCGTTGTTGTATAGTTACCCAGTAAGAAAAACGTGCAGTGCCGGCTGGAACTGCGTGCCGTCAGAAATGAGTTATGTGCTACCGAATGTAACGACACTGTATCGGCACAGCGTGCTGAAGCCGGCACTGTGCCTGCACCGTTGCAGCACGGCGTGCAGTATAGAGGGACTGCACGATGTGCTGGAACGGTGGTGACACCGTGCCGTTTTTAGCCAGTTGTACCGTCACCGTGACGTTACATTCTGTTGCACATAACTGCACGGTACCGACACGCCGTGCCGTGCCGTGCTGCCATATTTCTATCTGGGTAAAGTTGGGTGTTTCGGTAACCGATTCACATTTGGGGTTGGAGTGAAGCACAGTTCATTAATACTAACGATCTGATTTTTAGCGAATTTTTTTGAGAGTTGCTCGGCTCGAGTTACTATTGGCGTAATGCCTGTGAGTTTGTATAGCAGTGTGTTGGGCGGGTTATGTATAGGATTTGCCGGGTGTCGTAGTCGCTTTAGACCTTTTTAGATTTTTTATTGCGTTCTCTTTGCAATTGAGGAAAATCGGATGAGCATATTCAATGATCGGTCGACATGGCAAAATATGTTATAGAGAAGTGGCGATAGTGGTGAACCTTGCGGGACTCCTTGTTTTGGAGTGAAAGTATTGGATGTTGCCGCTTTTATTTTGACCGCTAGAGATCGAGCTTTCAGGAAGTTTTTTATGATGTGGATTAAGTATTGCGGGCATTGTAGTCGGTGGAGTTTGAAAAGAAGACCTTTATGCCAGACGCTATCAAATGCTTTGGATATATCCAGGAATGGAGCTGCTGTTTTTTTGTTCGATAACTTCGTCGCCTCAACATTCGATGTTAGGATGGTAAGTGCGTTAAGTGTTGATTTGCCGCTTCGAAAAACTGGTATTTGGGTATACTATCTCCTATAGTTTTTTCCAATCTGATTTTTACAATTCTCTCAAATAATTTCCCTAGAGTAGGTAATAGCGTGATCGGTCTAAAGTTATTTACTAGGCTGTGATCTTGGTTGGGTTTGGGAATTGTGATAATTAGTCCTATTTTCCAGAGCCGTGGAAAGTGGTGGTTTTAGAGGCAGAAGTTGAATATATCAATGATGTACTGGTGAATTCTTGGTGTAAGCTTCTTGATAATGGATATAGGTATATTTTCGATGCCTGCAGATGTAGCTTTGCAACGTTTCAAGATTTTATCAGATTTGCCGATCGTAACGTTGATGAATTCTTGATCGCGGGCGCATTGTTGATTGAAATATTCTTCGTACCAGTTGGTCACTACTCTCAGGTTTTCTTCATCGTAGTGTGGATCCTTACCGATGGAGTATGTTCTCTTGAAATGTTCTGCGAAGGCTCTGGCTTTTTCATTGCTCTCAGTTAGTATCGTGCCGTTGAAATTGATGTGTGGGGTTGCGCTGTCGTCTTGTTTATATTTCGTCAGTCTTCTTATTGTTTGCCAGTAGTTTTTATTTTGTGCTTTTCGGATTTCGTCACATGCGTTTAACCAAGAGTATGTCTTAAATTCGAGAATCGTTTTGAATACGTTGCAGTGGTTATTCTTGTATTCTCTATATAGTTGCCGTTTGATTTTTATTTGCCGGACGATAAATGGCGGAAGAGCGTGTTGAAAGAATTTTTGCTTTGATCTTGGAGTATTTCTCGTGATCGCCTCGCTTAGATTATTGTTGAACGCTTCAATACTTTCTTCGTTAATTGTTTCTGCTGCATATGAGTCTAATAAGCAATTGATATTTTGGGTGATGTTATCTAGTCTAGTGGTTGTTTCATGTCGATTGTTACAAGGAGCGCTAGATGGTCCGAACCAATGTCTGGGATGGCCTCGATGGATGTAACATGACTTTTTATATTTTGTGTACAGTATATGAGGTCCGGCGAGGTATCTTTATTGTTCGGCATTATGAAGGTTGATGGTGTGTTTACTCTTGTGAAGTTGGAGCTTTGTAGAAAGTCCGAGATTTCCGCGCGCTTACGTCGGTTTGGATTAAAATCTCGTACCAGAATGGCATATTTATATAGTTTACATTTTATGAACACTGTATTTTCTATTTCGCTGTTGTTGTGTACGTAGACTAGTATAATGTGTAGTCTTTCGTCCAAAAACGGGATAGAGACATGAAGCGCACTGTTCAAAGGATTGTTTATCCTGGGAGGATTTTCTTTTCTCATTTTTGTTTGCGGGCTAAATTGGAGGATTGCACCGCCTCTTATATTTGTGTTAGTTATATTACCATGCTGTGTCACTATTGCCCAGTCTCTGTAGTTGATGTTCGTAGGAGTTTTGTTTTTCGTTTCAACGAATGCTGTGCAGTTAACTAGATTTTTTTCTATTCTGTGCTTGATGAGGAGACTCTTGTTATTATAGCAGTTAACAATTGCATATAATAGTTTAAGAGCCATTGCTTGCTATATTGCCGCATGCTCCTTGGATCGGTTGGGTGGGGGAAGGAGTTGCTGGGTTGTCGAAGTCCACCATCAGGATGTACATCCAATTTCCCGTAAAAATTACCGTCGTCTCAATGCTCAGTTCTTGGATAAAACGTTTTTTGATCTTTTGTATGAGTTCTTCTCTGTTGGCAGTCGCTGGGTTGTTGATTTTTCTTGAGTAAGTGTTTATAATGATGTCGTGTGTTGTGATCAGTTTGTGGATTCGGTTGTTGGTCAGAGTTGATTGAATTTTGCTGCTTTTTTTTTACTGAGTAATTTGACCTGCGTATTTGGTATGCCTATGATTGGTTTCGTGGGACGTTTAGGGCACTTAATTGACCACGCCACGTGGTCCGTTGTTTTGGAGGTTGTGCACTTGATCGGTAAATTCTGGGTGCATTTTTCTGTGCGGTCGTCGCCTTCGCATTTGCTGCACAGTGCACTGTTGGGGCAATTAGCGGTGATGTGCGTGAACTGAGCGCATTTCGCGTGTGGTAGGGGAAGAGGAGTCGGCGGGCTACTCGCTTCCGCACGAAAATGTTTGCTCAGTAGGAAAACTCCTTCGTTCATCAGTTTGTGAAACGCGTTTGAGTCACCTGTGATTACCCTCACCAGAGTTGTGGGCTTCGAAGTCGCTCAGGATATAATCCGCTTACAGAAACGGTGTGAGATGTTATTGTTTGTCAGCGCGTGGCTTATTGATTCGTCATCGATTTCATAGTCCACTCGAGTTATAACGGCCGCGAAAGTTTTAGGCGGGGGGACCGTGCTCCGGTTTTTCGTATGTTCGGCCGTTTTGGAAAAGCTATCAATCTTTTTATCTTGAACGAGTTTCTTTAGAGAGAAGGTCAATTTTTCCTTTGAGGTGTTTGATTTGAGCAGAAATCCCTTGGATGTTTGGAGGATTACATATTTAGAGAGAGGTGCTGCGGTGGCCCAGCATTTGGCCATTTCTACGCGTGAGTTTAGTCGACTTGAGTTGATGAAAAAGAGAAACTTGAACGCATCAGGGTGTCTCATGCTTTGCATGGCTTAAGGCATCACTGTTTTTTCTTTGGTGACCGGGGGGGAGGGTTCTTAATTTTCGGAATTGTCCCTCTTACCTTCGTGCCTTGGGAGTCAGATGATGAGCTCGGGAGGTCGACTGGCTTTTTCCGTTTTTTAGGCGGGCTGCCTCTAGGTCTTACCGGGATAAATTCCGAGAGCGTGGAGTGATCGGTATCAAGTTCCTCCGTTTGCGGTTCCTCTCCATCTTCCATCTCCTCCTCGAACATCCTAACTACACACTATCAGCTGCTTCTGCCACAATAACATAGACTCGAGGAGCGAACTGTAAATACGTCTACTCGGTACCAAGGTTCGGATAGGACTGGTAATTTTGAATGTACAGCGAATTGAAAATAATCGTTATTATATTTTGGGTAAACCGTAGGTATAAAAATTCTGAAATAATAGTTTTGCGACCATGCTAAATTTGGGTGGCCCACTTGGTATGGAATGACCTATATATATGGGGTATTCCTGGCCAACTCAGTAAGCGTTCAACCCTGACCCCTTCCAATTCGCTGCATCATTTTTTATACCGTTCTATATGCTCGAAAAAACGCTTTTAATGTTAATGTATTTCAAATTTAAAAATTTGAAATTTTTTTCAAAAATCCTATATTAGATATCAACATTTCTGAGCTATGACCCGGAGAGGGCAAACGTTTGCGTCGATTTTTAGAGGCATTTTTTCGAAAAAAAAAAGAAAATAGAACCTTGCACATTGCTTCCTCATTATTTTTCGCTTTTTACAAAGCTTCCTCTACGGGGAAGCCAAAATCGATTAATATACTTCCTCATAGAGGTGACTTTGTAAAAAGCGAAAAATAATGAGGAAGCAATTTGCAAAGTTCTACTTTTTTAATTTTTCTGAACTAAAGACTATTCCAGCACCATACAAGCCACATTCTAGCACCAGCAAGCCATAATTAAAACATCTGAAAAAATTCTGAAAAATACAGTATTATATACAGAAATGTAAACCGGTGCGATGGTCTAGTGATCAGTGTACTGGCCTCTAGTCCAGAGCATCGGTAGGTTGCGGGTTCGATTCCCGGTGCCGTCGATTTTCGTCGAAAATATAAATACGGGCGCGACGAAGCTCCAGATATATACATGAGACCCACACAGGTATTTCTACCTGTGGGGGTTACATGTATACAGCTGTAGTCCGTGTTTACGTTCTCGACGAAACGTGACGTAGCTCCGGTGCCGGGAGGCGAACTCGAGATCGGCTATATCGGCATAGGTTTTCCGCAGTTTCCCTATGCCCATAGCAGAAATGCTATGGCAAATGCGATATAGAGGGAGAAGTCGGATGCGGCCGCCTGGGGGCCTGGTTACTGATCCGGACCAGACCCCCAGGGTGGACTGGCTACTGATCCGGGCCGACCCTGTAATAGACGTAATGCTTGCAGACGGGGGGAAATGCAACATGAAAAAAAAATAAATTAAAAATTACAAAAAATATATATACATAAATGTTTGACAAGTGTTTGATAGAAGATTGATTGTTTTTTTCTATTTTATTATAATTTTTTTAATTTAAAAAGCTTAAAAACTATTTATGAAGAAAAATCCTCTCCACTTTGGCTCTAAACTAGAAAATTTTGATATTCATGTTGCGCATTTCGGTTACTTGTCAGAACTTCAATTAAAGAAGTAAACTCAAAGACAGAGTTACTTTCTAATTAAAAACACGTTTATTTAACCATACGACCGATTTCGTTGAAATGTGCCAATAGACTGATTTGTTTTTCAGTAACGAAGCGAAATCAATAACTCTCCATTTACTACTTTGTTTTACATAGGGTGATACTTATAAATCGACCACATTCAACAGAGTATTTCTCCGAATTTTTTCAGATTTTTAAATTATGGTATGCTGGTGCTAGAATGAGGCTTGTATGATGCTGGAATAGTGTTAGTTTCGAAAAAAAGCTGAAAAATTCCTGTAAATCTGAAAACATTCAAAAAATTCCGAGTTTACATAAATAAACGTTTGACCAGTCACCTGTAGCAGATTAATTTTTTTTTTTCATTTTTTAATAGTTTTATTAATCAAAAAAGCTTAAATCTATAAGGAGAAAAATCTTGCCCACTTTGAGTATAAGCTAGAAAATATTGATATTCAACTAAGTATTTTTCAGAATTTTTTGATATATTTATATTATGGTATTCGGTATGTCAGTTTAAAAATATACTTAAAAAAAATTTGCATAGAAAAAACAAACAATAAACATATGGTGCATTTGAGGATCTAATCAATCCTACAAAAAATTACGAGCCAAATTGGGGACGTCGAGGGTCAACCCAGGTCGAATCGAGATGGAATGCCCCATATATATTATGTATTATGTATTATATATTTTCACCTTAAAAAGGTAAGAATGGCTAATAAATACTATAATTTTTTCCCAAAACAATAATGGTACGCCAAGTTAAAAAAATTGCTTTCAAAAAAATTGCTGACAAACAAAATGCCTTGCAAAAATATTAAACTAAATCCAATATATTAGCCAAGTTAAACTCGCTACAAAAAAAACTTGCCGTGCCAGGGACTAGCTCCCGTACATAGTCCATTAGCCAACATAAACTCGCTACAAAAAAACTTGGCGTCCCAGCGACTAGCTCCCGTACATAGTCCATTGAAGTAAGTGCGGGAGAAAACAATTCCTAATGAAATTTCGTGTTTCGTATTACCGAACCTGCAGCGTGAGCTCAAGTTGCATATCGTACCTTATTCATTACTTTTATCTAATTTATCAGTTTGTATCCCTACTTTCTTTTGATCTCATTTAATTTAATAATATCTTAATATATATAAATCTTTGAAAGATTATTATTCTTCGAACTGTCGGTGCGGTGGGGATCAAAATAGCGAATGGCTAAAGTAGCGAATTTCTGAATTTCAGAATAATGCCCTGGCAAACAGTGTCATCGACTTTTTAACCGGTGTTTTAACCAGTCTCGATTAACCCCCGTTTTCACCCAGTTTAACTGACCTTTTAACCGAAATTATTATTTTTTAAGCGATTTTTACTGGTGAATTAACCGATTGTAACCGACATTCTTACCGAATTAATAAAACTCAATTTTGCTTGGTGAATTTAACCGATTTTAACTGACAATTAAACCGAACGAAACGTTTTTAATCGGTTAAATTGTCGGTTAAAGCTGCTGAAACAGTGGGCTAATCGAGAATTATCTTTCCTCGGTTAAAATGTCGGTTAACTTCAGTTATTTCCGATTAACACTACGGTGACACAAATTGCCAGGGTGAACATCTGAATCTAGAATGGCTTTCATTATGAAATTCGCTATTTTGATTGCTTTGAATAGAATGAGGGTCAAAACAGCGAATGATCCCCCCCCCCTGCTCAGGCGGTACCCTTAAAAACACGAATAGCGAATTTCAGGATAATAATCATGGCCGCCTTCGGAATAAATAGAGTAGCCCTAGCGACCGTCGTGTCAGGAGTAACAGCCCGTCCAGTCAAGATCAGACAGACAAATCGTAGTGTGAAGGCAACATTAATTTCTTTTTTAACTTGGCGCCGAGTCGCTACCGCGACTCTTGACTGAATCTAGAATGGTCATCATTATGAAATTCGCTATTTTGATTGCTGTGAATAGAATGCGGGTCAAAATAGTGAATGATCATACCCCCCCCCCCCCCCCCCCCCCCCCCCGCACGCCTCGGGACTTCGCCCCTCGGCCCCGCCCACGTGGTACCCTTAAAATCATGAATAGCGAATTTTAGAATAATGAACATCGGAATCTAGAATGGCCATCATTATGAAATTCGCTATTTTAGCCATTAGCTATTTTGATTGTTTTGAATAGAACGAGAGTCAAAATAGCAAATGACCCCCCCCCCCCCCCCACCCGCCCTGGCCAAGGGTCGAAGCCATTTTTAGAGGGTCATTTTTAGAGGTCCGTTGTCCTCCCGTCCTTACTTCAATGGACTATGTACGGGAGCTAGTCGCTGGGACGCCAAGTTTTTTTTGTAGCGAGTTTAGCTTGGCTAATATATTGGATTTGGTTTAATATTTTTGCAAGGCATTTTGTTTGTCAGCAATTTTTTTGAAAGCAATTTTTTTAACTTGGCGTACCATTTTTGTTTTGGGAAAACATTTTTGGTGTTATTTGCTCTCTTTTTGAAAGTCAAAACGTAATTTAAAAAAATAATGAGAACTCATGTTTTAGTTATATCTGTGTATTGATTAAAAAGTTCATGTACAATGAACAGTAAATGAAGGTAAGTAGACACTACTAAATGTATCCTGCATGTGTACAAAGAACAGGGGCAGCAATAAGAATTCTACAAGAATTCTCGTCTAACTTTGCAAACTCAAAACATTCAATGAAACCAAAATTTCTATAGACTATAAAAAAACAACAATAGAGATGATGCACGGGTTCCAATGAAGATGATTGTTTTATGTTTTGGGAAGCGTCTTCAGCTATTATTCAGTTCGACATTCGACAAAGAAATGTAATTCTGTTCGATACTCGAACAAGAATAATGATTCATCACCAGACAGGGAAAATAAAGGAAATTGATGTTCACAGGATGGTAGGGATACTGGATGGTAGGTTGATAGATGCACTCCCTTCGATATCTAAGGCATAGTGTAGTGTAAAGCAGTTGGTGACAACTCTTCTCGAAATCTCGTCGGAGGTGAGGCGTTCCATTATATATATACAGACAGAGAAATCGTCGTGTGACAGCAACATTAATTTCGTTTTTAACTTGGCGTCGAGTCGCTACCGCAACTTTTGATGATATCAGACTTAGGATGATACCATCATCCAACATCGACGGAAGCAATGCTCTCATTGCAAGTGGAAGAAATGCGTAGTTGGCACAAGCGAGCTCCAGTTGTAGTGCAACCGAAAGGTTATCCTGGGTCAGAGAGAAAAATGGTTCCGACAGTAAAGAAAGTGCCACTCCATCTGGTACCATTATCAAACCACCGTCTAAATCGTTGACAATCACGTCCATCTATCTAGAAAAAACATAAACATCTGACTCATCGAAATTTCTTATACTTCATTCCTCCAAAATCTAGTCATTCAGCTAATTTTTTGCACGTATTCAGTAGAACTATTCAGTAGTTCTTCAATTGTAAACTATTGTATTGTTCTAGACGCAATAGTTCCTTCTAATAGTGTACTTTTATCTCAATAGTGTAGTTCAATAGTTTCTCCCAATAGTCTGCCAATTTAACAATGGTTTATAGTTTAAGGGGAGGGAGTCAGGTAAAAAAAATTGATTTTGGAAATTCAATATCATCCAAATCCTATTGCATATAAAAATGCCTAATGCACTATATTGTTGGTGCTCGATGAAAGGATTTTTTACTGTCGTCTGACTTGCATATGCTTTTCAATATTATCTTAAGCAAAGTTCTTAGGTTTTCCATTCTACGCATGATTCAGATGAAACTACTAGGCAGATTGGAATGGTTGACATCTCATTTTCTTCTTCATGAAAAGATACACCGGCTAAACGGAGCAAACTATTTTTTTTTTCATTTTGAAAGCAAAGTTAATCACTGATTTAGAAAATAGCATAACATTTATTTATTAATAATTGTGTCACTGAAAAAATATTACCTCTTATTAACATTTGCTTTATTTAGCCGGTGTATCTTTTCATGAAGAAGAAAATGAGATGTCAACCATTCCAATCTGCCTAGTAGTTTGATCTGAATTAAAGTTGTGAAATTTTTAATGTGAAAATAATGCATTATTTTTTACGAAAAAAATGGAGTATGGAATCCGGATCCACTATCCATTACTTTATTAATGAGTAATGGAATTCGTATCCACTACCCATTACTTTATTAATGAGTAATGGAACACACATCCATTACCCATTAGTTTATTAATGAGTAAGCTACCTCTATGAGGAAGTATGTTATTCAATTTTTAGCTTCCTCATAGAGGAAGCTTTGTAAAACGCGAAAAATAATGAGGAAGCAATGTGCAAGATTCTACTTTGCATCCTTGTTTTAATTAGATAAATATACATGTTGTGGATTCGCTTTTCTATTTCGTTATTACGTTATTTCGTGATTATTAGAGCGTTTCCGAAAGTGAATGTAATAATGTATATTTTTAAAAATAATTCAACATTCCATAAAATCAAAAATTTCATACCGTTCGTCACTAAATTATACATATATAATGGCTGAATATTGTTTCATTTCTATACAAAATTTGAGCTCGCTATCTGAAGTTTTGCAAAAGTTACAATAGAGCGATAATGTCAATTTGTTGAAAAATTCAAAACATCATAAAATTTTAATGGTTCAACCGATCTTAACCAAATTCAATAGCGATCACCGGCGTATGAAAGCTCACATTCATACCAATTTTAAGATCAAAATCTCGAAAATTGAAAGAGTTATCGCGTAAACAGACATTTTTCAAAAAATTAAAAAACGCGTAATAATTGAACGATGAAGTGGACTTTCACAAAAATCTGTATGAACGATGAGGCTTGATCCCTCTATCTATTGTCCAAATTTCAGCTTGATATCTCAATGCATTCCCGAGTTATAAAGGTTTACATTTTTCGATCGTGTAACATATACACACACACACACAATACATACAGACATTTTTTTCTAAATCACTTTTCTCGACGTCTTGGCCCATTCTGAGTGTACTGACATGAAAATCTCGAAAAAAAATTTCATGAAAAAGCTTCTTCTATGAGGAAGCAAAAAGTAATGGGTGATGGACCTCTGCTCCATTACTCACTAATAAAGTAATGGGTGATGGACCTCTGCTCCGTTGCTCATTAATAAAGTAATGAGTAGTGGATTCGAGTTCCATTATAAATTTTTTTCATAAAAAATTATCCATTATTTTCACATTAAAAATTTCACAACTCTGCTTTCAACTAACTTCTAGCTTTTGACTGGCTACTAACTTTTCACCAACTGATGACTACCTACTAACTAACTTTTAACTTTTAAAAGTCAGAAGTTAGTCAAAAGTTAAAAGTAACTGCAAAGTTAGTCAAAAGTTTGAAGTTAGTATAAAGTTAGAAGTTAGTTGAAAGTTAGTCAAATGTTAGAAATTAATAAAAAGTTAGAAGTTAGTCAACAGTTTGTGAAAAGTAAGAAGTTAGTAGTTAGACAAAAGTTAGTCAAAGGTCAAAAGTTAGAAGTTAGTTGAAAGTTAGTCAAATGTTAGAAATAAGTCAAAAGTTAGAAGTTAGTCAAATGTTAGAAATTAGTCAAATGTTAGAAATTAGTCAAAAGTTAGAAGTTTGTCAAAAGTTAGAAATGAGTCAAAAGTTAGAAGTTAGTCAAAAGTTAGAAATTAGTCAAAAGTTAGAAGTTAGTCAAAAGTTAGAAGTTAGTCAAAAGTTAGACTTCTGTCAAAAGTTAGTCAAGTTAGTCAAAAGTTAGTCAAAAGTTAGTCAAATGTTCGAAATTAGTCAAAGGTTAGAAGTTAGTCAAAAGTTAGTCAAATGTTCGAAATTAGTCAAAAGTTAGAAGTTAGTCAAAAGCTAGAAGTTAGTTAGAAGTTAGTTAAAAGTTAGTCAAAAGTTAGAAATGCAACATGTCGCAAAGGACTATTGCTAAGATTTTCAGGTATCCGGATAGTTCGTCTCTGAGAAATCGCCCGTCTATCGCGACCTGTTTTAACCGCAGACTTCTAATGATATTATATTTATTCATTTATTTTTCAATTTTTCGAACAATTTTGCTATTCATCTACTTATTTATTAACTTTTTGAACGATTTTCCGATTTATTTATTTATATATTTATTTATTAAGCAAATTTTTCTAAAGTAATGGGACTATCATATATCCATTACCACGTTCATTACCCATTACTTTAAAAAACGGTGATGGATGTGAGTTCCATTACTCATTAAAAAAATAATGGGTGATGGATATGAGTTCCATTACTCATTAAAAAAGTAATGGGTAATGAATGTGAGTTCCATTACTCATTAAAAAAGTAATGGGTGATGGATGTGAGTTCCATTACTCATTAAAAAAGTAATGGGTAATGAATGTGAGTTCCATTACTCATTAAAAAAGTAATGGGTGATGGATGTGAATTCCATTACTCATTAAAAAAGTAATGGGTAATGAATGTGAGTTCCATTACTCATTAAAAAAGTAATGGGCAACGGATATGAGTTCCATTACTCATTAAAAAAGTAATGGGTAACGGATATGAGTTACATTACTCATTAAAAAATAATGGGTAACGGATATGAGTTCCATTATTCATTAATAAAGTAATGGGTAATGGTTCTGAATTCTATTTTGCATTTTTAAAGTAATGGGTAAAAAAAACGATAATGCATTAAAAAAATAATGCATTATTTCCAACTCTGATCTGATTCATGCGCAGAATGGAAAACATAAGAACTTTGCTTAAGATAATATTGAAAAGCATATGCAAGTCAGACGACAGTAAAAAATCCTTTCATCGAGTACCAACAATATAGTGCATTGGGCATTTTCATATCAACAAGTACCAACAATACAGTGCGTTGGGCATTTTCATAAGAAAATATTACGTGTTATTAACATTTGCTCCATTTAGCCGGTGTACCTTTTCATGAAGAATAAAATTATGTCAACCATTCCAATCTGCATAGTAGTTTGATCTGAATCATGCGCAGAATGGAAAACCTAAGAACTTTGCTTAAGATAATATTGAAAAGCATATGCAAGTCAGACGACAGTAAAAAATCCTTTCATCGAGTACCAACAAAACAGTGCGTTGGGTATTTTCATATCATCGAGTACCAACAATACAGTGTGTTGGGCATTTTCATATCATCGAGTACCAACAATACAGTGCGTTGGGCATTTTCATTAAAAAATATTACCTTTTATTGACATTTGCTGCATTTAGGCGGTGTATCTTTTCATGAAGAAGAAAATGAGATGTCAACCATTCCAATCTGCCTAGTAGTTTGATCTGAATCATGCGCAGAATGGAAAACCTAAGAACTTTGCTTAAGATAATATTGAAAAGTATATGCAAGTCAGTCGACAGTAAAAAATCCTTTCATCGAGTACCAACAATACAGTGCGTTGGGCATTTTCATATATAATAGGATTTGGATGATATTGAATTTCCAAAATCTTTTTTTTTATCTGTCTCCCTCCCCTTAATAGTTCAATAATTCTAATTGTTTTTTATTTTTAATACTTTTTTTCTATGTCGACATCTACGAAGCCAAATTGCTCTTGTCAGCATAGGATCTGTCGAAACCCTACTGACAGCTACAAAGCCAAACAGCTCTTGTCGCTTGTTAATATTTCAATCAACTACAAATCCGAACAACTTTTGTTAATGAACGACCGAAAATCTATGCAGACACTGATTAAAAGAAGGTTATCACGGCAGATACTTACTGAAATGAGGTTAGTCACGGCAGACACTGACTGAAACGATACTCGACTGTAAACGTAGACAGCAGTCAAAAATAATCCCATAAACGATTAAGCACTGGGGTCGAGAACGCACTGCGATTGTTGTCAACACTCATTTATCACACACTCATTTATAAAAAAATTAATTAATTTCGGCACTGATTTAAAATATTAAGCATTGATTTAAAATATTACGCACTGATTTAAATTTAAATTATTAAACACTGATTTAAAGTATAAAAATACGCGAATTATAAATGTACATTTCGCGTCGAGTCGCTACCGCGACTCTTGATGCTGTCGGGTGTGCAACACGCGCTGACTGACTGAACAGCTGGCGACTATGTGACCTCACACACTGGTTGCTCGCGAGTCGCCACTCGCGCCTGCGCGCGGCGCTTCTATATAATGTATGTACGTGAATACGTGAATCGAGATTGTGTGAGTGCGTTAAACACGAAAAACTTTGAAAAGACCAGATATCAGCGATAAATGAACCGATTTTCTTGTGACAGGTCTCATTCGAAAGAAAAAAAAATAGAAAATATTGATCATGATACACTTTTCGTTCACGACATGTGATCAGAGATAATACGTCGGCAAATATAGGTTGGGACATTTAAAGTTGTGTGAGTGCGGCCGTACGGGAGGAACATAAAGTCGGTCGGCGAGAATTACTAAGATGCCAGATATCAGCATTAAAGAAACAGATTTCCTTGTCGCAGGTCTCTTTTGAAAGAGAAAAAAAAAAAAAATATTCAACCTGACACATCTTTCGTTCTCGACGTGTGGTCAAATATAATTCGAGTTATAACTTGAAAACGGCCGGTGAGTGGCCGCCTTCGGAATAAATAGAGTAGCAGTAGCGACAGACAAATCGTAGTGTGAAGGCAACATTAATTTCTTTTTTAACTTGGCGTCGAGTCGCTACCGCGACTCTTGATACTATACTATTATATTTTAATACTATACTATTTATTACGGTTCAAAAGTATATATACCCTAGCAAGTCGTGCCACCGATAACAACCGCAAAATCGACTGACGTCATTTTATGCAAAAATGTGACGGCAAATCACTGCAAAACGACCGATATTATTTCGTACTCGATCGGTCGTTTTCTCGCTGATTGACGGACAAACGACTGCAAAACTACCGACCACATTTCATGTTCGATCAGTTGTTTTACATTTAACGACTGCAAAACGACCGATCTTTTTTTCATTTTTCAAAAAAATAAAATAAAAAAATGATGTCGCTGGTATATCTCGAACTTGCAACCTTCGGATTACCAGCGAGTACTCTGCTTACTCGGCTACTCAGTTCGTTGGAGTATGATGAACACGCGTTCCTTATAAGCTACCATATGTTTCGGCCGATAACTTATTTGGAACATGAGTTTAATATGTATTAACGAATTGAGTGGGCGAGGGGGGAGAGCACTCGGCTAGTAATAAGAAGGTTGCAGGTTCGAGACCTACAGACGTGACTAATTTTTTTTTTCTCCAAGTACGATATTTCAGGAGCACGCACATATTTTCTTGTTCCGTGCATTTATTAATTTAATAATATTTAATTAATATTTCAAAATCAAAAAAGATCGGTCGTTTTGCAGTCGTTTTTTCGTCAACTAGCCGGAAAACGACCGATCGAGTATGAAATAATATCGGTCATTTTGCAGTGATATGCCGTAACATTTTTGGACAAAACGACGTCAGTCGTTTTTTGGTGAACTAGGGGTAAATTGCGGTTAAAATTGCGGTGACACGACTTGCTAGGGTTTCGTAATAAACTGTTGTACTCACAACTATGATTTTAATCGCAGGCGATACTCTCGAAATCCCAGACTCGGTAATGGGTCTAACTTTCCTCGCCGCTGGGATGAGTGTACCCGAAGCAGTCTCGAGCGTTATTGTAACTAATCAAGGTGAGAATATAGAAAACAATATTTATTTACATTTTCAAAATTTATTGCGAGCACTAGACTGTACGTGGTCCTATGACGGTACCGTGGCGGCATGCCATGCTGGCGACACCGTGTTGTCACGGCGTGCCATATCGATAAATTTTGAACGCACGGCGTGATTGCACGGTGACGGCATGGTGAAGGCACGGCGTGCCATATCGAAACACCGATGCACGATACAAGTGACGGCGCATCAGCGTTTCGCATAATCCCGCTAGATGGCAAATGGCTAAGGCGTTTCTCGCAAGCGAAATTTGCAGCCAAAGTGTTTATGAAATGAGAAGATATTTAGGATTCGACTGCATTAGAGGGAGCTGAAGGTGATGCTCCTTGGTATTAATTTTTGTATTCCTTTGATGAAAAGTGACGCTAGCAGTCTATCTTTTCTCCACGACTCGGAAATTCGGATCTCAAAAAATTAATAAAACTAAAACGGCATGTCATGCCTTCACCATGTCGTCACCGTGCAGTGATGCCGTGCGTTCAAAATTTTTCGATATGGCATGCCATGCCGTCACCATGCCGTCACTAGCGTGCCATACCGAAAAATTTTGAACGCACGGTATGCCGTCACGGTGCCGTCATATTCGGACGTACATGACGGCACGGTGCCGGCATGTGTCTATCTAGGATACCTTGCAGGCTTGTTTACAGTATATTAGCGCAGTAAGTACAAGGTGATAATTTTTATTTTCAGGTCACGGTACGATGGGAATCAGTAATTCCATAGGCTCAAACGTGTTCGACGTGTTGTTGTGCCTAGGTTTGCCTTGGTTCATCAAAGCAGCCTTTAAACCAAAGATACCGGGCATGAACTTCGTTCAAATAAATTCCGAGGGTCTCGTCTACAGTTCGATATCCTTATTTTCGACGTTGATACTTTTGTACACGGCATTTATTTTAAACAAATTCAAACTAGATCGTAAAATCGGTATAGCTTGTCTCGTAATGTACGCGGTTTTTCTGGCTCTTGCATCTCTCACAGAACTTAATTACTTCTTCCTCGTTAATTTACCGACTTGCGCTCACTGACGATTGCTTAAGGTGGTTGCTTAAATACACCCACCGAAATAGCGTAGCGTAAGTTTGTATTTTTTAATTACACGCCTCATTATAAATATAAAACTTAGAAGTAAACGTATGTCACGTTGATTTGATATTGTAGATATATAAATGAATATATTATACACTTGTCTTTTTATTCCGTCACGAAAAGTCTAATTTAATAAAAATCTTCCTTTAAAATAGCATCAAATAAGATTATTTTTATTTTTACGCGAGAGTTTTTAATCATTAATACCGACTTCGGTCGGTAAGTTTCCCGATTAGGACACAGCAAAAAGATACCGAAAGCAAAATGGCCACACACCATATGTCAACAGACCTTTGCTGTAGGATATAATTGTTTCTCGAAATTACATATGTAAAATCAGACCGGACGTCAATTGTGTGATGATTTCTAAATATTCCAAAACCATCAGAATGTTAACTACACAAGCCAAATCCATATATAGTGAATACTACATAGTACGTATTGCAGAGGCTCGGAGCTTTTGCCATGTAACGCTTTCGGTCTATTTTCGGCGCGAGAATTCGAACGTCCGAATTCTGACCAGCACGAGAGTGGTTACCACCGATGTCCAATCCACGTCGAAGAGCTGAAGCTCACCTCGTCCGGGCTGACCTGTACTCGAAATTAGTTGGGGAAAAAACACAATTGTAACTCGGAATTAAACACGAACTCGAACACTCTATTTATTCAAGGAATTTATGAACTTTAATTTATCTTAGTGCAAAATAATAACAACCGTTTTCTCGAAGACAGTTCCGTCGCGCTCAACTGGTCTCAAGAATCTGACTTCTCTCCGTGTTAACTCTAGGCTCGCGGGCTGCTGGTGGGCCAGGAGTTACGCCCCACGGGCCCACCCTTAGCCAATCAACCCTCAGTTCGACGCGAACGCTTGCTCCCACGCGCGAGCGTGCGAGACGCTTGCGTCAAGCGTCCGCGTCACCCCTGAGCTAGAAAGTGGCTATTGTTCCTTGGCTGCAATTTGGACACCACATGGCCCACCGTCGAAGTACGGTTGGCCCTTTGGAGTGTCTGGCGACGGAGCTCGCCTTGTACGTTGGACCTAAGGATGTCTCGACTTTCTACAATTTACATTTTACTATCTGTGCGTCTAGCAAAGACGCTCTTTTAAGGGATTCACATTCTGGGCCCATATGAAGGACACTTGAATCGTCACGACTCGACTTAGGAAAGCAGACTCTAGTGCGTTTCTTTATTGTTGTACAAGGAGCGTAGGCAGATTCTTTTATGTCTAGCACGTTTCTTCGCAGCGCGGCATTTCCGCTTGGCGTACGTGGGAAAATACTGGTATATTCGTATATCTAATAATATTTATATATTACAAATAATGTTCATAATGCCGCATTTACAATTAATCATGTTTTATACTTTATCAGTAGTCAGCTCGCCCAAGCCACTATATTTGTCTCTCGCTCTCTCTGCTTTTTCGATTTGAATTTACGCGCCCGGTCTCGCGGGGGTGCTGCGCGTGCGGCGCGCTCGCGAATCGCGTATCAGAATCCGTTACACTTCCCCCCTTAAACAAAAAGGCGCTTCCTATGAAGCGGCTTTTCGAGATGTACCCTGGGATGTTTGGTGAAGGTTTTCAAATCGTAAGAAGGCGTGTTTCAATTTATTAATGTGAACGATTTTAACGCTGTTTGGCCCGGTTTGTAGCTCGACATTTAAATCGTTTAGGATTTTATTTATTACGTATGGTCCGGTGTAATGATCTTCGAATTTATCGTTACGCGGTTCCTTCATGAGATAAACACTTTGACCTACCTCAAAATTTTGTTCGTTTAGTTTCCGATCGTAAAATTTCTTGCACCGGCGCTTTGCCGCTTCTAAACGGGCTACTACCATCGACTCGGTTTCGATCAATCGATTTAGCGTTTCGTCGACTATTTGTATGAATGTTCGCGGAACTTTTTCATCTGCGAATTCGGAAGGTATTCGAGCTTTTCGTCCAAAAACAACTTCGTGGGGTGTTACTCCTGTTGATTCGTGGACCGATGTATTAAACGAAAATATGCTATAGGACAACCACAGATCCCAGTTGCACTTTTCGCAGTAGTGCCGTAGATATTCGATAAATGTATGGTGGCTTCTTTCGAGCGCACCCAGTGACTGAGGATGGAAAGCGGTTGATTTAAATTGTCGAATTTTAAATATTTTCGCGAAGGTGTTCATAATATTGCTGAGGAATTGGCTTCCTTGGTCTGTTTGTATTGATTCTGGGCAACCGAAGTAACAGATAAAATTGTCCGCGATAGCAAGTGCTACTGAGGTGGCCTCGATGTTACTTAGAGGGATCGCGCCGGAGTATTTGCTAAGGCAATCTTGCCATGTAAGGATATATCGATTTCCGACGTCAGTCACTGGTAGTGGGCCTACGATATCGACCTGAATTTTTTCGAAAACTCTGTTTGGCGTATCTGTAATTTGCATTGGTTGTCTCGTTTTTTCGCGAACGAGTTTCTTTTTCTGACACGAATCGCAAGTTCGAATGTACCTATGAATATCGTCTTTCATTCGCGGCCAAAAATATCTTTCGCGAACCCTTTCGTACGTTTTCGTTTCGCCCTTGTGCCCTCCGACAGTAGAATCGTGGCATCCCTCGATTATTCGCGTGCGGTCTGCTTCTGCGGGAATTTCTACTTCGCCCGTGCATACGGTGATTGTATAATCTTTGCTTGAGAAATGGGATTTAAATACTCTCTCGATTACACTCCACGGGGCTTTATCGAAACCGTTCCCCTCTCTGGACAGGCTGAAGGATTTGAATTTCATTGTTTTCATTGCGTCGCGTAACGTATCTACAGCGGATTCTAGATTTTTCACGTGAAATTCGTCATCATATTTTTCTTTTATGAAGAGGTGGTAAATGTGCTGTCTTTCCTTTCTTGTGTATATGACTTGACCTAGTACTGGTTTCTCAACTTCCAGCTCCTCGAGTTTGAACATAGAATTATTGAGAAGGTCGCGTCCAACGGGCGTAGTTAAATTACAATCACACGAGATGAAATTCAGTAGGTGGCCGTTATGAATCCACAATTTGTCTCTACTTGTCTGAAACAATGTCTTGTTTACGGGATTTTCGTCAGTACTAGTTCCTTCTTGCGCAGGCAATACCATAGAATACTCTCTATTTCCTAAGCAGAGTCTCTTTTGTGGGTGGAGTACGTCAGGTTTGTCCGTTCGTCTGTTAGGGATTCTTATTCGCATACCTGTCATTTGTGATTGTTCGTCATCACTTAGTTCCTCACTATTGTCTGAATCGTGATCGTGGCAACTCACCTTAGTTGCCTTTTTATTCTCAGCATTTTTACATTTTTTCCTCTCGACCTTGTGACGAGCGGGATTGCACCGCTGCACAGTATGGCCCGGCGACTCAGGGCAAGGAGGGTTGCACTCCCGCCCTTTGTCGACCACAGTTCTCACCTCTGCCTTGGATCGTATGGGATTGCACCATCGACAAGGTTCGGCTACCAATACTCCCTCGACCTCTTCGTTTCTCACCTCTGCCTTGGATCGTATGGGATTGCACCATCGACAAGGTTCGGCTACCAATACTCCCTCGACCTCTTCATTTCTCACCTCTGCCTTGGATCGAATGGGATTGCACCATCGACAAGGTTCGGCTACCAATACTCCCTCGACCTCTTCATTTCTCACCTCTGCCTTGGATCGAATGGGATTGCACCATCGACAAGGTTCGGCTACCAATACTCCCTCGACCTCTCTTACAGTGGATTCGCCACTCTCTTTAAATGCTTCTTCGATTCTTCTGATCACGTTCGTCTGTTCGTTATCTGTCTCGTTATTTTCGTTAGCATCGCTGTCAATCTCGGTATTCTCTGTCTCGTAACCTGACTCCACATCATTGAATCTGCTTAGGAAAACTCTCTCGATGGGATATTCGTGGTAAGGGTCGTCCTCTTCCGTAGAATAACCGTCGTCCGGTAAATGAGTATGCACACTCAGAACCTGGCGGCCGTCATTTACGTCAGGGGCGGGTGTTAGCTCGTCTA
The DNA here is from genome assembly GCA_963970395.1 of Ephialtes manifestator. Taxonomy (NCBI): domain Eukaryota; kingdom Metazoa; phylum Arthropoda; class Insecta; order Hymenoptera; family Ichneumonidae; genus Ephialtes; species Ephialtes manifestator. Next base: position 6,158,329 of record OZ019977.1, read on the forward strand.
TGGGATTTCGAGAGAGAGAGCGTCTGCGTTAGCGTTTACTTTTCCCGGTTTGTACTGAGTCTCATGATCGTATTCTTGTAGCTTTATTTTCCATTGACTAAATGTAATATTTATTGCTGCGCAATGTGAATTTATAACCCAAAATATGGTATTCAACGTGAGAGTTGATTGTGTTACTAGGACGAGCCATTTTCGTATTAATTAGGTTTAATTTTGCCCCCATATTTACAGCAAATTTGCCCGAACAAAATTTATATATATATTTTTGTTACAAATTGATACGACTGGCGAATTTTCCTTGTCCCACGCTTTCATTTTAACGCGACTCTTTTCGACATGTTTGGACTTGCGCGAGACGTTCCTAGCACTCATCGTAGGAGTGGCCGGTTTTTACAAAATTTACATTTTTTATTTAGGAACTATTTTTATTAAAAATTACTATTTTTATTGTCTACATTTCCTGCAATCCTTGGCAAAGTGTCTTTCCATACCGAATTTAAAACAGATTATCGAACGGCCCTATTGTCCCGTGGCAGTACAATCGCGAGCGTAGTGTCCATCCTGTTGGCAGGTGTAACACGTGATTGTCCGCACTCTCGCAGGGCGCAAGCAGCCGCGCTCGTGGTGGCTGTCTTCCCCACAGTTGTTGCATACGCTAAGTGCATCGGCGGTGCGCTTACCCGATCCCGGTCCGGCCTGACCACTCTTGTAAAGATATACCCTTCCACGGTCTCGACCATGAATTGATATATTGTCGTGCATCGTGTTTCGCGGAGAGTTAAAATTTTGAAAGTTATTTGTACGATCCCTATCACTTTCTGTCCGGATTAAACTATTTTCGTGCTCTACTTCCCACTCGGCGGTGCGGGCAACAATCATAGCGTCTTGGAGCGTTTTTGGGCGTTCTACACGTACCCGCAATGCTACTTCCCGCTTTAACCCCATTACAAAGTTCTCGCGTGCCGTATCGCGAGCCGACACGACCATACCGTAGGCTACATCTGCGGGATTTCTTTCCTCGATCGCCTCAATGATCCTTTTTAAAATTTCGTTAACGCGAATTCCGTAGTCTAACGCGGACTCCGTATTACGCTGGGCAACCATTGCGAGCATAGCATTTAGATGGCTTATATTTCGGTGTTCGGTATAGGTCTTTTTCAAGTGTTTTAACAACGCTTCCAGCGTCGTAATATCCCGGTCCTGTAGCGAATCTTCCGCGCTTCCAACTACCCTAGTCCTAACCATCCAGAAGAGATGGTTTCTTTCGCGAGGGTCAATCGAATCGTGGGCGAACAAACAATCGCGGATAAATTTCGAGACCGGCATGTTGTAGCCATCGAATGATTTTGGGACGAATTCGCGAGCGGCCTTTAAAGGGATGTGTCTCGAACTCTCATTTTCGGAGCCGCGAGGTGCGAGCGTTGCCCCGCTCCGAAGTCCACTTATCGTTCCTTCGGTGATGCACGAACGCGTTACTAACGTTTCTGACCTAGTTCCCGAGGTCCGCGCGTAATTGTGCAGCAAGTCAGAGTCTCTGATACTACTATCTGTCCTAACATCGATTCCCGATGTATCCGATTCGCGAGTGTCTCCGATTTCGCGATCTCCCGATATGATTATCTCTTGGTCAGTTAAAACGGGTGTTTCGAGTGCGGCATTAAAATTATCCATTTTTAACGGAGGCTCGAATCAAAACTATTATTTATTGTACTTTTACGCGTTATTTCGAGATGAGCAGAGAGGTCAATTTACAATATTAGGGCGGCTGACTTACCAAACGGATGTTCTCTGATGACTGGCTAATTATTTCGTTTAAAGCACTTAAATTATAGCACACACTAAAATTCGTTTTGTGTCACAGTCCTTGCACCAAATTTCACAATTTTTTATTTGTTTTATTTTTATTAAGCCTCTTCGGTATCGTCGTTCTTCGTTGATTGTCCGCTGGCTGCTGGGCTCCCGTTGACCTGGGTCCTTCGCCTGGTTGACGTCCGGTCGACGGTCCGATCTCGCTCGCCTCTTCTGCGTCCAAGTCCTCCGCTGCGCCTACGGTGAGCAAGGGGTGCCTCTCTTAAATTTGCCCGTGGCCCTCGCACCGTTTTAGCCTCGGCAGAATATTTCTGCCCTCGGTCCTCTTGGGTAAACCACGGGGGGAAACCCCGCGAGGAAAGGCTATGGCGTTCTGCTGATTACGGGACTCCAAGGTTCGCGCAATGCAATGACGTGCGTGTTTCCCTCTCGGATTCCGCACTTCTGATCCGAGCTACTCGATCCACTCAGACAGAGAGCTAGGAAAGCCTCGAAGTACCGCACTGCAATTTAAACCTCGAGTTCAAACTGCTACTCGCGAGCTCACGATTTCAAAAATGTTGACGTAGTTCTACACATTCACTGCCTGTCTCTTCACAATTCTTCCCGCGACGAGTTAGTGGAATCCCACCGCTGTCACCAAAAATTTTATGTAACGCTTTCGGTCTATTTTCGGCGCGAGAATTCGAACGTCCGAATTCTGACCAGCACGAGAGTGGTTACCACCGATGTCCAATCCACGTCGAAGAGCTGAAGCTCACCTCGTCCGGGCTGACCTGTACTCGAAATTAGTTGGGGAAAAAACACAATTGTAACTCGGAATTAAACACGAACTCGAACACTCTATTTATTCAAGGAATTTATGAACTTTAATTTATTTCAGTGCAAAATAATAACAACCGTTTTCTCGAAGACAGTTCCGTCGCGCTCAACTAGTCTCAAGAATCTGACTTCTCTCCGTGTTAACTCTAGGCTCGCGGGCTGCTGGTGGGCCAGGAGTTACGCCCCACGGGCCCACCCTTAGCCAATCAACCCTCAGTTCGACGCGAACGCTTGCTCCCACGCGCGAGCGTGCGAGACGCTTGCGTCAAGCGTCCGCGTCACCCCTGAGCTAGAAAGTGGCTATTGTTCCTTGGCTGCAATTTGGACACCACATGGCCCACCGTCGAAGTACGGTTGGCCCTTTGGAGTGTCTGGCGACGGAGCTCGCCTTGTACGTTAGAACTAAGGATGTCTCGACTTTCTACACTTTACATTTTACTATCTGTGCGTCTAGCAAAGACGCTCTTTTAAGGGATTCACATTCTGGGCCCATATGAAGGACACTTGAATCGTCACGACTCGACTTAGGAAAGCAGACTCTAGTGCGTTTCTTTATTATTGTACAAGGAGCGTAGGCAGATTCTTTTATGTCTAGCACGTTTCTTCGCAGCGCGGCATTTCCGCTTGGCGTACGTGGGAAAATACTGGTATATTCGTATATCTAATAATATTTATATATTACAAATAATGTTCATAATGCCGCATTTACAATTAATCATGTTTTATACTTTATCAGTAGTCAGCTCGCCCAAGCCACTATATTTGTCTCTCGCTCTCTCTGCTTTTTCGATTTGAATTTACGCGCCCGGTCTCGCGGGGGTGCTGCGCGTGCGGCGCGCTCGCGGATCGCGTATCAGAATTCGTTACATTATCTTTCGTACCGGGTGAGTCTTCGATCGTGATCGATGTGGTCCTTTTCGATCCCCGGGCGATGTCGCTGCTATTCATTTGTCGGTCGAGTATCTCCCCTTACGTTTCCGTCTCCTCGGAAAGTTGACCTCCAAAACAGCGCAGCAAGCGTAAGTCGAGGGTTTTTGGTTGCATACCTCAGTTGTTTTGCTGAATTTTTATTTGCGGTGATTCTTCAAGCTTCCAGGTCTATGGTGATGCTGCGATCTTTTTATTTGAACCGTCTTTGGTGGGCAAAAACTTATTTTTTAAGCTGCTGGTTCGTACACACAACTGTCTAACTTGCGCGGCGCGCGTATCCCCCCTTGAATTTTTAATTATTTCATTTATTTATTATTGTTATATGCAGACATTATGACCGATTTTTTGTTCACACAAATAATTAAGGGTGTTGAAAAAAGAAAAAAAGTCAATTGTTTTTTTTTTTTCTCTTTGGCAGTTTCGTTTAGTGAAGTATAACGTCTGAACCTGCAAAATCTTAGGCATGATGCCGAAAAAATGGCCGATTTATACAATATACCTGCTTTTTTATGATTTTTTTCTATATAATAAAGAGTTTATTACGTATTTGTAAATAAATTTTTATTTGTTTACCATTTTTTAAACCAGTTAGTGAAACGTGTGATGTCTCCAACGCAACACGTAACACTTACATTATATTCGACTTGGCGTAAGTAATGGGATATGCGCTGTGATATCTTAGCGCGTATCGCATGCGCAGCGTGTTACTGCTGCGAAAAGTTACTTCTGCTACACTCCCGACGCATAACCTCGAATTGACGTTTTTATTTTTCGTTCATATTATTAGTTTTTTTTTTCAATCAATAGTGCTTAAAACAGAATCGACAATCATCCGAAGTGGTCAGATGTGCATCATTTGTTATGAAGCGATGATTTCATGTTTGTGCAATACATTTGTGAATGTGTCAACACAATATAAATTTTCAGTGATATTGCCAATAAAAGTGATCATCCCCATAATATTTACAAGTTTTTTTCAAATTATGCATTCATTTACTTTTTAATTTGTAAAAAAAAGACATTTATTAATAACATTATTAATAATATTCTGTAATCTGGCTTGAAAATAATATTTTTATTTTGTTCATTAAAGGTAGTAAGGTGCTCCAAAGGTGAAAGCAGCATAAACATTTTTATTTGAGTGGTACGCTTTAGATGCCATTTGCCGAAACTTGGTTTTAAACCTATTCTGCGCGGGATTCAGACCAAACTGCTAGGCAGATTGGGCTGGTTGACGTCTTATTTCTTCTTCATGAAAAGATACACCGGCTAAATGGAGCAAATGTTAATAAAAGGTAATATTTTTTAAGTGACATAATTATTACTAAATAAATTGTATGCTATTTTCTAAATCAGTGATTAATTTTGCTTTCAGAACGAAAAAAAATAGTCTCTCCATTTAGCCGGTGTATCTTTTTATGAAGAAGAAAAGGAGACGTCAACTAGCCCAATCTGCCTAGCAGTTTGGTCTGAAACACGCGCAGAGTGGAAAACCTAAGATCTTTGCTTAAGTTAATATTGAAAGGCATACGCAAGTCAGATGGCAGTAAAAAATCCTTTCATCGAGTACCAACAATATAGTTCATTGGTCATTTTTATATGCAAGATAATTTGGATGATATCGAATTTACAAATTGAATTATTTTGACCTGACTCCCTCCCCTTAAGATGATGTGCTACTGCTCGGTTGGTAACAAAAACTGTAAAGCGTTGTTCTTGGTTACAATTGATGTTTCAGGCAAAAGACGAGAAGTTGTTATACCTAAAACCCCAAACGCTCTTACCATCCGTGATTCTCCTACACACATCGTATAAGTTAGAAACGTCACCGTATGGCAGCACCTCTCAGAGTGACTTGCCTTCGGGTTCCCCTTCTGGGTTCCCCTACTACCAATCCCTTAGCGATAAGAAACCACGGTCTTACATACAGGTCTTGCAACTGCAGTAGTGGGGGTGGGTCGTTTAGCGAAGCCATTTTAAGTTTCCTCAGTCGCTGGTAGCGTCGTTGCATGTAAGGTTTTGCATCTAGGCGAGGGACGCGGAGGGGCAGAGGGTATCTGTCTCAGTCTCACACATGGTCTCCACTGCACCTCCACTTACACATTTTTTAAACTGTAAAACGTTTGAAAATACGATTTTTTAACTGAGCCACGTCTCTCGTCACACGAAACACAGAATACTTTTTCTCGGTTCTACTGCCGGTCCTGCAATTCGGCACCGCACCCCACTTTGTCTTTTTTTGTAAACTATCAACGACAATGTGTGAGCAAAACACTCCGGATTTTAAGGTTAAGTTTAACTGCGATCCCGATAATGGCGACGAGTTGCGGCTATGCTGGAAACTAAATTCAACCTCACTAAGCGACCATACCCTCACCACAGAATTCTGAGGGAGTCTCAAGACCTGTATGTAAGACCGTGTAAGAAACGCATACAAACCCTTGCTCGATGCGCCAGAGCGTCCCTAGCAAGTCGTGCCACCGATAAACAACCGCAAAAACGACTGACGTCGTTTTGTGCAAAAATGTTACGGCAAATCACTGCAAAACGACCGACCTTATTTCACGTTCGATCAGTCGTTTTACGTTTACTTAACGACTGTAAAACGACCGATCTTTTTTCAATTTTCAAAAAAAAAAAAAAAAAAAAAAAAAATGGTGTCGCTGATAGGTCTCGAACTTGCAACCTTCGGTTTACCAGTCGAGTACTCTGCCTACTCGGCTACTCAGTTCGTTGAAGTATGATCAACACACGTTCCTCATAAGTTACCATACGTTTTGGCGAATAACTTATATGAAACATGAGTTTAACATGTATTAACGAACTGAGTGACCGAGCAGGCAGAGCACTCGGCTAGTAATCCGAAGGTTGCGGGTTCGAGACCTACAGACGTGACTAATTGTTTTATTTTTCTCCAAATACGATATTTCAGGAGCACATACATATGTTCATGTTCCGTGCATTTATTAATTTAATAATATTTAAATAATATTTAAAAATGAAAAAAGATCGGTCGTTTTACAGTCGTTTTTCGGTCATTAAACGTAAAACGACTGATCAACCATGAAATAAGGTCGGTCGTTTTGCAGTCGTTTTTTCGTCAACTAGCCGGAAAACGACCGATCGAGTATGAAATAATATCGGTCGTTTTGCAGTGATTTGCCGTAACATTTTTGCACAAAATGACGTCAGTCGTTTTTTGGTGAACTAGGGGTTGATTGCGGTAAAATTGCGGTGACACGACTTGCTAGGGGTCTTATTCAAATTTGTATTCGTACGAGGAACTTCATTTAATAAAAACACGTCGGTAAATCTAATAAATTTGAGTTTATTTAAATTTATTCAATAAACATTATTTACCCCGTAACAAATTTTGGCGATCTTGCCAGGATAGTTATTCAACGATTACGATCAAAAGAAGACTATCATTGTGACGAACCACGGACTTCCACGGACTCCTGTAATCACACGATAATCAACAATATTAAAACATTACCTTTGAAAACCTGTACGGTGAATTTAGTAACCGTTTTTACGAAAGGTTTTCGAAAATCAGCTGCATTATATCAGATTCATAAACTGCCCGCGCAGAAATAATTGGACCCGGCGGCACTCCCGCCGGGACTCCCGGCAGGTCTGGTTGTTGGACCTGCCGGGCGCCCGCGACAGGCCCGCGGGAGCCCCGCATTAGTATTTTTCAAAGATATTCCGAAATAATATCTCCAGGAAGTTTTTTTGGATTAAACGTTACGCACCTTCTTTTCTTTTACATGTATTGTCGACAAAGACAACGACAACGGCAACGACAACGACAACGACAACGACAACGACAACGACAACGACAACGACAACGACAACGACAACGACAACGACAACGACAACGACAACGACAACGACAACGACAACGACAACGACAACGACAACGACAACGACAACGACAACGACAACGACAACGACAACGACAACGACAACGACAACGACAACGACAACGACAACGACAACGACAACGACAACGACAACGACAACGACAACGACAACGACAACGACAACGACAACGACAACGACAACGACAACGACAACGACAACGACAACGACAACGACAACGACAACGACAACGACAACGACAACGACAACGACAACGACAACGACAACGACAACGACAACGACAACGACAACGACAACGACAACGACAACGACAACGACAACGACAACGACAACGACAACGACAACGACAACGACAACGACAACGACAACGACAACGACAACGACAACGACAACGACAACGACAACGACAACGACAACGACAACGACAACGACAACGACAACGACAACGACAACGACAACGACAACGACAACGACAACGACAACGACAACGACAACGACAACTACGACGACAAAGACATAGACAAAGACAGTCAACCACAACGACAACGACAACGAGAACTAAAACGACAACCATAACCACAACCACAAAGAGAAAAAAATTATGCAACAATATTGAGCAAGATATACTCTTTTGATCTCTACAATTATCGAAATCTTCATTTACATGTAGTATTTGTAACTTCTTCTTCGCTTATGGCTTGATACATGTAAAAGATACGAGGGTGCGTAACGTTTAATCCGCAAATACTTGCTGGAGATAATATTTCGGAATATCTTTGAAAAATATTAATGCGGGGCTCCCGCGGGCCTGTCGCGGACGCCCGGCAGGTCCAACACCAGAGGCCCGCAACCAGACCTGCCGGGAGTCCCGGCGTGAGTGCCGCCGGGTCTAATTATTTCCGCGCGGGCATAATCCCTGAACGTCGCGCTGGCTATTGAAGAAATAAACAGACGTCACCAAGCAGAACTTGCAACGCTGACATCGCGTCCACGGACCTCGATGATCCAAGCAGCAGCGACGAGACGACTCCCATGCACTACCGTACACTAGGACATCGCTCAGCGTAGATGCAACATTTTTCTTCACGTAAGCATAAGAATTCGACTCGTAGAACTGGATCCGCGAATCCATATCCTTCGTCAATAAAAGTCGACACTATTCTCTGAAACATTGGGCAAGTTTGTAGCAACTTTCCTCTCTATAACAGAGCTAAACAAAATAAAAGGCCGGAGGCAAAACTATCATTAACCACGGTCGAACATAATAATTCCTACGGTCAACCGCGTCGCGTTATAACACCCGTTACACCCATACGATAATTTAAGTACACAAAATTCAGTATGGCTTTTTACCAGTAGAGAACCCGAGACCAACATTATAGCACAGAGGAAAGTGACACCGACACAGACAAAGACGTGATTGACAATTTACAGACTTCGCGTTATTCCTCTCCAAAAATGTCAAAATCACCATCTCCCAGTAGAAATTCAATAACGGAAAATCCAATACTCCTCGAAATCTTAAATTCCATTAAAGTCCAACAAATACGTGATGACGAAAGATATCAACTGATTAATGAAAAATTGATGATAACTGAACAACGGTTCGAGACAGCAAATGAAGAGAATATTAAACGGTTGAGAGATATAAAACAACTCGCTAAACACATGAAAATGCTGGCCACTGAAGACGAAGAGGAAACAGACGACGGCATTTTCGACGTAAACGTAAGCCAAACTCAAAACCTAGCAATTCAGATCGACAAAGGAGTCGACAACTCTCAAGTGCTCGCGCCCCTTCGCCATCGGATAGCGACTCCGACGCTGAGTCATATATACAAACATTTCGAACTCCGCATCTACCGGAAATAAACAACACGAAATTCCAAGCTAAATAACTAATACGCACCATCGAACCCCTTAGAGGAAAAGATGATGTGGGAACCAACAATTTTATCCGCATCGTGAAGCGAGCGAAGAATCGGTGCTCTCAACCTGATCTTTTGCTTGACTTCATACTAGCAGAAAAAATCTTAGACAACGCAAAATGCATTATACGATACATACGCATACGATCCTACGACGAACTTTATGACCCTTTATAAAAAAACGTTGCAATAATAATGTCCGTTGAAACTGCTCGTTCACGACTCGACAGCATCCGTCAACAACCAACAGAAACGGTGCAAGGGTATACGCTACGTTTTCGTCAACAACTTAACGAATTGAAGTACGTAATCCAAGGAGAGAATTCCAGCTCACGACACCGCGCTATCACCATGGAAATGGGGGAAAAATCAGCTACTAAACGATACGTTATGAATCTACGCGACGAAATCGGGTCCCAAGTGCGTACTCAACGACCAGGAGACGTCAACGCAACTTACCAAGAAGCACTCGAAGCTGAATGTTGGATCAGAGAGAAACAACAAAGTAGGGGACGCACTATCTCTCGCTTCGATCAACAACGAATTCAGCTGCGTAATCAAACGGGAAATACCACCGTCTCAACTCCACGCGCACCTAACCACTCTATGCCTTTGGCGGATCGAATGAAGTTACACAGTAACTATTGCAATCGTATGGGTCATAAAGAAGATGATTGCTTCGTAAAGAAACGACAGACTCAAAATTTCCAACAGGTCGACAACCCAAAAAGACCTTCGCAGAACAACCAGGTGCGATTGACCAACACCGAGCCAAACGAGGAAAATCCCATAACACAGGAAAAAGAAGAATCGATCGACCAAGAGGAAACAGAGTATCAACAGTATCTGGACGACTGCAATCAGTCGCAATTCGATTGTGGGGAACAACCAGAACAGGAAGATTATTGACCGATAGTGGATCCTCGATTAATCTGATTAAAAAAGGACTAATCTCTATAGAACATCGAGTATGAAAGGAAGCGTATCTTCACTATGGGAAGAGATAAACATGAAGCTGAAGAAATGACAAACTTATACTTCCAAGCCTGAGGATGGATTAATCGGTCTACCCTTTCTTCATTCATACGACTATTGCCTGACCAGACATATTAAAACTTGACGGCAAAAAGTATTTTCTTGAGACGAACAAAATCTCCAAGCCAGCTAATAGCATAGCCAGTATCACGGTACAAGTAGCGGAACAATCAGGGGATCTTCTTATAGAAAACATCAAAGAAGTTCCTGATGGCGTCTACCATGTACAAAAAGGAGAAATTAAAATCCCATTCCAGACCGAAGAAAACACTCCGAAAACGATAACCATAGGTCACATAAAAGGAACTGCGGTACACGTTCCGCCGGAAAAAGTACTCACGATTACTCTGAACGAACTAAATAAAAGACTGCGACTCTTAAAAAACAATACAAGACTCGATCATCTCGAACTTCAACACCGAGATGCAATATCAAGAATAATACAAGGTTATCACGAAATCTTCGCTTTGGAAGGAGATCCGCTCCCGTGCACCAACCTTGCACATCATCAAATAGTTCTAACAGATCAAAAACCTATAAACAACGCATCCTATCGACCACCGGAATGCCATAAAGCTGAAATTTCACGTCAAATGACAGAGATGCTCAACAAACGAGTAATTACATACTCGAAATTGCCATACAATTCACCGATATGGGTCGTACCGAAAAAGAACGATGCCTCTGGAAAGAAAAAATGGAGAATTGTCGTCGACTTTCGAAAATTGAATGACAAAACAGATCAAGACGCTTACCCTCTACCAGTAATCGATGACATTCTGAATCACTTGGGGAAAGCAAAGTTTTTCTCAGTGCTAGATTTGAGCTCTGGAGAATCGTCGAAAAAATACACAGCGTTTTCCACGCCGGAAGGACACTTCGAATACGAGCGAATGCCATTCGGGTTAAAGAATTCTCCTGCCACCTTCCAACGAATGATGGACACCACTCTCCGAGGGTTGGTGGCAAAGCTCTGCTTCGTATACCTCGACGACATTATCGTATTCGGATCATCGCTGAAAGAACACAATGAAAATTTAGTGATAGTATTCAAACGACTCAGACAGACGGGATTACAACTTCAGCCTAACAAATGTGAGTTTTTAAAACCCGAACTTGAATATCTCGGACATGTGATCATTGCCGAAGGAGTAAAACCAAATACAAGCAAACTGGAAGCTGTAAGAAACTTCAAAACTCCAACAACGCCTACTGAAGTAAAATCATTCCTGGGTCTCGCTGGATATTATCGAAAATTCATGAAAGGCTCTAGCAAAACCTCTCACTTATTTAACGAAGAAGAATCTCATATTTAACTGGTCTCCAAGCTGCCAAAAATCCTTCAATACTTTAAAAAAAATGTTGCGTTCAGCGCCAGTGCTGAAATATCCGGATTACACTAAGGAATTCGCTCTAACGACAGACGCTTCCAACGTGGGACTCGGCGCTGTATTATCACAAGAAGGACATCCGTGCTGTTACATTTCCAGAACACTTAACAAGCCTGAGGCAAACTACAATACATCGGAGAAGGAATTACTTGCTGTAGTTTGGGCCTGTAAAAGACTTCGACAATATCTACTAGGTAGAAAATTTACAATCCGTACAGATCACAAAGCACTGCAATGGCTCGTTAACGTAAAAGATCAATTCTCACGACTGCTACGATGGAGACTTCCATAAGAAGAATACGATTACAAAATCGAGTACAAAAAGGGTTCCGAAAACCAAGCAGCTGATGCTCTATCTCGGGTTTTTGTAACCACTTCAGAAGAACCGGAAGAAGATGAATCCACCGCTCTGCTTGGACGATATAGACAATGGATTTCGAACAAACAATTACCTGCCAAATATATAGTCAAGCCGAATGCCATCGGAAGCTCTTGGAGAAAAATAATCAAAACTCCAGAGAGGCTAACAGACAATGAAACCCTTCTACCGCCCTATGACGAGCAACAATAGTTGAGAATTCTAACCTACCTCGCAATGAACATTTCGTCGCAAAAAGTGACAATAATACGGTTTCACTTCTGTGATCCACAATTCACGAGACTAGAAAAACTTCGATTACGGCAGATGTGTGACTACATATCACAAGAAGTAATCCGGGACTACAAACTAATGATTTCCCAAGTAAAAAAATTATATATAGAGTATATAAAAAATATACAGTGAGGTTCAGGTGAAACTAGACACCCAGCGAAGCGCGCGCTTGGGAACTCTCAAATCTTATTGGCTGCGGCCTTTCACCGGCAGTGCTCCTCAACGGGTAACGGACAGGTGTCCGAAAAGCGATTGCTTCTTACCAAGAAGCTCTCCATACGTCCAGTCGTTTCCAAGCGTTTCACTCTCCTGAAACTTGTGCCGGCCAATCACAGATCGAGCATTCTTTCAAATTATCTTGATCTAACGGAATGCTGTATCATGATTGGTCGGTGCAAGTTTCAGGAGAGTGAATCGCTTGGAAACGACTGGACGTATGGAGGGCTTCGTGGTAAGAAGCAATCGCTTTTGGGACACCTGTCCGTTACCCCTCCTCAACGCAGCGGCTCCCACGTCCTCGTGTAGCGTTGGAGAGGGCTGGAGAGTGGCATGGTAGGGAGATAGGGACGCTACAAAGATGCGTCTTCGCGCGTCATCAGGTGCGTTTTAACGCACCTGAAAAAAAAGTATCCTGGCACCGATGGTATACCCATTTTCCGAGTATCCAGGTTTTGTTCTCCAAGATACATTGAACTACACTGAAAAAAAAATGTCATTGATTCAATAAATCCATCGTTTGCGGGCTGCCAAAAAGAAGTATTTTTGAATTAACTTTAGTTCTTATTCGTTCAATCCTTTTCAACACTGAAATAATAAAATATTATTTTGCTTATTTTAGAGATATTGTTTCGATCTCGTATGGAATTGGAGGAATTAGAATTCAAATTAAGTTGATACCGCTTGTTTTTGGCAGCCCGCAAACGATAGATTTATTGAATCAATGAAATTTTTTTTCAGTGTAATTATCGCAAAAAAATGTAAACGATTCTGTAAGTTAAAAAAATGATTGTCCGAAGCATAATGGGCATAAAAAAGAAAAATCGTAAATCTGGAAATCAGGCGTGATTCTTAGATTTACAATTTTTCTTTTTTTTTTTCTTTCATTTTTTTGGTTATCGACAATGCTCCTCGTAATGTGTAGTTACTTCTGTTCCAAAATAAACTGGATAGTTTATCGCACAGAAATCGTATTTGTAAGGTCGATAATGGAAGTTCGAAAAAAAAAATCGTACAGGAAGAAACGCGGAAACGTTAAATTTCACTGATGCTTGACATTTTTATGTCCTTACGTTCGTCTACGATCCAACTACAATTTTATTATTATTATTTATTTGTCAACCGCAAGATCCTTTTTGCAAAAATACAGGAAAAAACAATAGAAAAATATTCCATAAAGATTAATATTAACATCGTCGACATTAGTCATATTATTTATCGCAGATAAATTATGCGTTCACGCAAAAAAAATGAAAACTCCTCTCTTGCTTTTCATTTTTTATTTAATTCCACCAGTATTCAAACGCTCCGAGATTTATTCGACGACCGAAAATATTAGATATTTTTTGGGTATACTATGCAGCCCTGATTTTAGCGGTACCAAATTTCTGGGGACTGCTATCTTGCCCCGGAATATCTGGTAAGCCCCCTTTCTTTTAGTACTTCTGTAAAATGTCATCAATTGAAACTGGTCGCATTACAACTGCTGCTCTACACTTGCACAAAATTTAGTTTTGTACTTACTTCATGCGTGAGACAAAAATACAGCATTCTGAGTGATAAAAGTCCTCTGTTATACTTGGCTAGGCACAACCCTTTCATTAATAAACAAGTCGACGTAGTGGCTGTGCAAGTACTGCACGATTTTTTTTAAGCTTTTCTTCAGCAAGAATGCTAAAGGGGTCTTTTACGAATGAGAATACAAAGAAACGAAATAAACGAGATAAAACAAAACAACTTATTAATTGGATTAGTTAAACAACAATAGTTTTGTCAGTGCGCCATCGATTTCACTACATTCCTAGCATCGCGTTTAGAGAAAAACGCCCTATAGTATTTTTCGCTAGAAGCAACAGTTTTGAAAATAAATACGTTCAAATCGGAGACGACACCGCTTCCACGAGGATTACTTCAAAAGTTTTGCGCCTTTAACAAAGTTCAACAACACATTTTCTACTGTAAACAATGCAAGGAATCACAAAAAAGTAGAAAGTCAATAACTTGTTAATTGCATTAGTTACAAAATAATTCGTCGCTTAAAAACAGTCATTTTTTCGGGTGATTTTTTTTTAATAGAAAAGCAGTATTACCATCGATTTCAACGTGTTTTATTTTAAAACTATTGCTTCTAGCGAAAAAACATAACGATATTTTCCTCTCAAAACGATGCAAGTAATGCATTATAATCAATTACACACCGATAAAGTTATAGTTGTTAAAAATAAGAAACGAATTGTTGTCTAATTAACGCAAGTAACAAGTTATTAACGTTTGATTTACTTTTCTTTTTTCCTGGCATAGTTCACAGTAAGAAAGGTCGAGATCAACTTTTTTGTAGAAGCAAGACTTTTAAAGTAATCTGCGTGGAAACTGTATCGAAAATGATTTCGACGTACTTTTTCCAATCTATTGCTTCTAGGGGAAAATATCAAATACAGTTTTCCTCTTAAAATGGTGCAAGGAATGCAATAAAATGAATTGTGGACGAATAAAATGTTTTTTTTTTTTAATAACCGACGAATTGTTGTCCAACTAATGCAATTAACAAATAATAAGCTTTTAACGTGTTTGTCTCTATTCCTTGTTTCGTTTAAAGTAAAAAAGACCTTAATCATCTTTTTTATATGAGTAAGACTTTAAAAGTAATCTGCGATTTCGACAATTTTACTTTTAATAGTATTGCTTCTATCGAAAAATACCAAACAATGTTTTTCTCTTAAAACCGTGCAAAGAATGGAGTGAAATAAATTGCACACCGATAAAATGATTGCTGTTGAACATAAGCAACAAATTTTTGTCTAATTAATGCAATTAACAAGTTACTAGCTTTTTAATTGTTTTTATTTGGCCTCGCATAGTTCAGACTAAGAAAGGTCGTAATCAACTGTTTTCTAAAACCAAGACTTCTAGAGTAATCTGCTTGACGGCTGAGGCACCGTCGATTTCAACGCATGTTATTCTAAAACTATTGGGTATAGCGGAAAATACCAAAGTGCATTTTCTTCTTAAAACGGTGAAAGGAATAGAGTGAAATCAATTTCACACCGATAATATAATTGTTGTTAAAAATAAGCAAAAAATTCTTGCCTTATTAATGCAATTAACGATAATTAACTTTCAACTAGTTTGCATCGATTCATTACTATTTTTGCAGTAAAAAAGATCTTGTTTAACTTTTTTGTAGGAGTAAGACTTTGCCTTGAATTTCAACGTAATTATTTTCAATAGTAGTACTTCCACCGAAAAGAACCAAGGGACGTTTTCCTCCCAGAACGATGCAAGGAATACAGGGGAATCAATTGCAGACCGATAAATTTATTGTTGTTGAAAATAAGTATTAACTTTTAATTTGTTTATCTTTATTCATTGCATACTTTAGAGTAAAATGTAATAACGTCATGACGTAGAAGCTGTGTTGCCATGAATTTCGACGTCATTATTTTCAAAACTATTGTTTCTAGTGGAAAATACCTTACGACGTTTTCCACTAAAAAATGGAAAAGGAATGCAGTAAAATCAGTTGTGGATCGATGAAATGATTGTTTTTAAAAATAAGCAGAAAATTGTTGTCTAACAAATGCCATTAACACGTTATTAACTTTTAACTTGATTGTAGTCATTTTATCGGTGCGCAATTAATTTCACTGCAGTCCTTGCACCGTTTTAAAAGGAAAACGTCCTTTAGTATTTTACGCTAGAAGCAATAGTTTTTAAAATAAATACGTCGAAATCAATGGCGACACAGCTTCCACGCAGGTTACATTATAAGTCTAACTTCTACAAAAAAGTTTATCACGACATTTTTTACTCTAAACTGTGCAAGGAATAAAGAAAAATCAGTTAAAAGTTAATAACTTGTTAATTGCATTAGATATACAACAATTTGTTGCTTATTTTCAACACTAATCATTTTATCGGTACGCAATTTATTTTAGTGCATTCCTTGCACAATATTAAGAGGAAAACGTCGTTTGGTATTTTTCACTAGAAGCAATACTTTCGAAAATAATCACGTCGAAATCCGCTGCGACTTAACACCTACGCAGATAACTCTAAAAGTCTTATCCCTACAAAAAAGTTAAACAGGACCTTTTTCACTTTAAACTATGCAAGGAATAAATAAATATAAGTTAAAAGTTAATAACTTGTTAATTGCATTAGTTAGACAACAATTTGTTGCTTATTTTCAACAACAACCATTTTATGGATACGCAATTGATTTTACTGCATTCCTTGCACAATATTAAGAGGAAAACGTCTTTTGGTATTTTTCACTAGACGCAATACTTTCGAAAATAATCACGTCGAAATCCGTTGCGACTCAACACCCACGCAGATAACTCTAAAAGTCTTATCCCTACAAAAAAGTTTAACAGGACCTTTTTCACTTTAAACTATGCAAGGAATAAATAAATATAAGTTAAAAGTTAATAACTTGTTAATTGCATTAGTTAGACAACAATTTGTTGCTTATTTTCAACAACAATCATTTTATGGATACGCATTTGATTTTAGTGCAATCCTTGCACAATATTAAGAGGAAAACGTCTTTTGGTATTTTTCACTAGAAGCAATACTTTCGAAAATAATCACGTCGAAATCCTTTGCGACTCAACACCCACGCAGATAACTCTAAATTTTTATCCCTACTAAAAAGTTTAACAGGACCTTCTTCACTTTAAACTATGCAAGTAATAAATAAATATAAGTTGAAAGTTAATAACTTGTTAATTGCATTAGTTAGACAACAATTTGTTGCTTATTTTCAACAGCAATCATTTTATCGGTACACAATTGATTTTTCTGCTTTCCTTGCACCATTTAAGAGGATAACGTCCTTTGGTATTTTTCACTAGGAGCAATAATTTTGGAAATAATAATTTCGAAATCGGTTGCGACACAACACCCACGCAGATTACTCTAAAAGTCTTGCTCCTACAAATAAGTTGATTACGACTTTTTTTTACTCTAAACTATGCAAGGAATGTAGTAAAATCAAATGCGGACAGATAAAATAATTGTTGCTGAAAATGAGCAACAAATTATTATCTAACTAACCGACAGCAGTGGACGTGCGGTCAGTGTGTGGCTTCGGCGGTCCCCAGAGTTAAGCAGCATTATTTGCGGTCATAACTTGGATGGGGAGCGGGAGGCAGTTTTTCTGAGTTTCCAATGTATTCTCATACAGTAGAAATTCAGTAAAAATAAAGCCAACTGTATCGGCCAGGTTTTCCGCAGTTTCCCTGTGCCCTCGTGCAAATGCGATACAGTAGTGCATTAGGATGAGTGGCTGCGGACAACACCCTAGAGGGGTCTCTATGAAGGAACGGGGAAAAGTGGAGAGGGGAAACGTAAAAGCCTGAAGAAGGCATACACGAAAGAAGCCGATAATTATTATCTAACTAATGCAATCAACAAGTTATTAACTTTTAACTTATATTTATTTATCCCTTGCATAGTTTATAGTGAAAAAGGTCCTGTTAAACTTTTTTGTAGGGATAAGACTTTTAGAGTTATCTGCGTGGGTGTTGAGTCGCAACGGATTTCGACGTGATTATTTTCGAAAGTATTGCTTCTAGTGAAAAATACCAAAAGACGTTTTCCTCTTAATATTGTGCAAGGAATGCAGTAAAATCAATTGCGTACCGATAAAATGATTGTTGTTGAAAATAAGCAACAAATTGTTGTCTAACTAATACAATTAACAAGCTATTAACTTTTAACTTATATTTATTTATTCCTTGCATAGTTTAAAGTGAAAAAGGTCCTGTTAAACTTTTGAGTAGGGATAAGACTTTTAGAGTTATCTGCGTGGGTGTTGAGTCGCAACGGATTTCGACGTGATTATTTTCGAAAGTATTGCTTCTAGTGAAAAATACCAAAAGACGTTTTCCTCTTAATATTGTGCAAGGAATACAGTAAAATCAATTGCGTACCGATAAAATAATTGTTGTTGAAAATAAGCAACAAATTGTTGTCTAACTAATACAATTAACAAGTTATTAACTTTTAACTTATATTTATTTATTCCTTGCATAGCTTAAAGTGAAAAAGGTCCTGTTAAACTTTTTTGTAGGGATAAGACTTTTAGAGTTATCTGCGTGGGTGTTGAGTCGCAACCGATTTCAACGTGATTATTTTCGAAAGTATTACTTCTAGTGAAAAATACTAATGGACATTTTTCTCCTGAAATTGTGCAACGAATGCAGTAAAATCAATTGCGTACCGATAAAATAATTGTTGTTGGAAATAAGCAACAAATTGTTGTATAACTAATGCAATTAACAAGTTATTAACTTTTAACTGTTTTTTCTTTATTCCTTGCACAGTTTAGAGTAAAAAATGTCGTGATAAACTTTTTTGTAGGAGTTAGACTTTCAATGTAACCTGCGTGGAAGCTGTGTCGCCATTGATTTCGACGTATTTATTTAAAAAACTATTGCTTCTAGCGGAAAATACTAAAAGACGTTTTCCTCTCAAAACGATGCAAGAAATGTTGTGAAATTAATTGCGCACTGATAACATTATTGCAAACAAGTTAAAAATGAATAACCTGTTAATTGCTTTAGGTAGACAACAATTAGTTGCTTATTTTCAAGAACAAACATTTTATCGATCCGCAACTGATTATTCGGCATTCCTTGTATCATTTTAAGAGGAAAACGTGCTTTGCTATTTTTCACTAGAAGCAATACTTCTGAAAATGATCACGTCGAAATCGGTTGCGACACAACACCTACGCAGATTACTCTAAATGTCTTGTCCCTGCAAAAAAGTTAAAGAGGACTTTTTTTACTTTTAACTATGCAAGGAATAAAGAAAAACAAGTTAAAACTTAATAACTTGTTAATTGCATTATTTAGACAACAATTTGTTGTCTATTTTCAACAAAAATCATTTTATCTGTGCAAAATTAGTTTTCTGCATTCCTTGCAACATTTTAAGAGGAAAACGTGCTTCGGTATTTTTTACTAGAAGTAATACTTTAGAAAATAATCACGTCGAAATCGGTTACGATTCAACACCCACGCTGATTACTCTAAAAGTCTTATCCCTACAAAAAAGTTGAACAGGACCTTTGTCACTTCAAAATGTCCAAGAAATAAAGAAAATTAAGTTACAAGTCAATAAATTGTTAATTGCATTAGCTAAACAACAATTTGTTGCTTAAAATTAATCATTTGATCTGTTGAATTTTATTGAGTAGAAAAGCTCTTGTTGGGGTAAGACGTTTAAGGTAATCCTCGTGGAAGATGTGCTTCCACCGATCTTAAAGTTTATTTTCAAAATTATTGCGTTCAGCAAAACAATACTAAAGGACGTATTCGTCTGAAAACGTTGCAAAGAAGGTATTCAAATTAATAAAGAACCGACAAAATGATAGTTGTTGAAAATGAGCAACAAATTCTTGATTATCTAATGTAATTAGCAACTTATTAACTTTTTACTTGTTTGTTTCGATTCCTTGCATTTTGTTGTGTAGAAAAGGTCGTGTTTAACTTTTTCGTAGGGGCTAGACTCTTAGAGTAATCTGCGTGGGAGTTGTGTCGTCACCGATTTCATTTTGTTTATTTTAAAAACTATTGTTTGAAGTGAAAAACGCTAAAGGACGTTTTTTCTCAAAACGATGCAATTAAGGTAGTCTGAGCACATTGACTGACGTCGCATAAGTTCGAGAGAGTTTAAGAGAGAATTACGAACAGTTCTCGATAAGATAAAAATTTGAAAAAAAAATCAAGCATATGGAAGGTGCTAAAGAGATTACTTTGGACGATAATAATTTAAAAAATGTTATTAACAAATTACTATAATAAAGAATTGTTCAACAAAATACCCGGTATCCCAATTTTTTTTGTAATGAAAGTGATCTTTTCATTTTTCTGCATACGTATAAATTTTTTCAGAATTTTGTGTGATGTTTGAAAATCGCGTTTTTTATATGTTAAAGTAAAAAATCAGAGAAAATTCTGAAAAAAATGCATACGTATGCAGAAAATTAAAAGAATCCTTTTTATAACAAAAACGAAATTAGTTTGCCGGATGTATTGTTGAACAATTATTTATTTCAGTGATTTGTTAATAACATTATTTAAATTATTATTGTCCAAAGTGAACTCTTTAGCACCTTCCATATCCTTGATTTTTTTTCAGATTTTTATCTTTTCGAGAACTGTTCGTAATTCGCTCTCAAACTCTCTCGAACTTATGCGACGTCAGTCAATGTGCTCAGACTACCTTCATACACTGAAATCAATCCCGCACCGGCAAAATTATTGTTGCAGAAAATTAGCAATTAATTATCGTTTAACTTATGCAATTAACATGTATTTAACTTTCAACTTGTTTATCTTAATTCCTTGCATTTTTTGAGTAGTTAAGGTCTTGTTGCACTTTTTTGTAGGGGCAAGATTTTAATAGTTATCCTCGTGGAAGCTGTGTCGCCACCGATTCCGATGTGTTTATTTTTAATAGGTTTTAGCAAAAAATACTGAAGGACTTTTTGCTCTCTAAACTATGCAACGAATGCAGTGAAAGTACTTTTTTTATTTTTTTATTTATCTAGTAACATCTATTATTTTTTTTTATTCTTATTTTAAAGATTTTTATTTCCGAAAAATTGTTGCTGACTGCAAAACTTTTGCAGCATTAACAAAATTTTGGTAGCATTGATAGAATCGCAAAAAAAGCGTTCTTAACTCGTAAACCTAAAAAAAGGTTTATTACGCGAACAGATGAGAAGGTACAGCTGGCACTATTTTTTTTAAATGACTGCTTTTTTCAGGATCATTGGAAGAAGGAAAAATAAAAATAGTCATTACTAGATAATAAAAAATGAAAAATGAGCTTCAGAGAATTAGTAATTATGCGAATGAATAATTAGAAATAATGCGAAAATTAGAAAAATGATTTCCAACTGTTCAGGATCATTGAACAAAAAAAAAAAAGTCTCCACTAGATAATTAAAAATGAAAAGATCTGCCTTCAAGATTAATTCATTTAACGCAGAGTTAGAAAGTTAGGGCTGTCGTTACTATAAAATTTGCTAGTGCATAATTCTTCAGGGTTATTATTAGTTGAAACTGTTGCTTCTATCGAAGAATGCAAAAAGATTTTTTCTCAAAACCATGCAGGAAATGCAGTAAAATAAATGGCCACTGATAAAATGATTATTGTTGAAAATAGGCAACAACATTTATTATTTAACAAAACTTATTAAAAAGTAATTAAATTAAAAATTGTTTATCTTAATTACTTGCATTTTTTATATTAAAAAAGGTTTTTTCAATTTGTCTTATGAGCAAGATTTTTCGAGAAATCCCCGTGCGAGTTGTGTCGCCAACCCTCGCGTCATTTTTATTATGGAAGACTTTTAACTAGACGGAAATGCCATAGGACCTTTTATTATAGTAACGATGCAAGAAATAAGTAAAGATAATCCCAAGTTGTTAATTATTAAAAACGCTTATTATTAATTATTAACTAATATTGTAATAATCTTAATCAAACTCAAAGCAGGTGATATTACCACCATACGGGTAATTTGTAATGTTGCTATGATTGCCCTTTGACACATTGGTACATCACTATTGATAAGACATCAGAAATGAACAAAACTAATTTTTAGCATTAATGCTACGCTTGAGTGTGTTCGGGCTTCGTGAATTCGTAGTCGGTCGGGCCCGCCGATCCCCTCTCTTCGAAGCCACTCCTTCCAGGACACCGTTTGCCGAGCCCGGAAGCCGAACGGGCAAGCGACGCGGCTGAGAACCGTCGCTTTGACGCGCACGCGCCTGTCGGGTGTCTAGTTTCACCTGAACCTCACTGTATATAGTTTTAAACATAGAATTGGGCATATATAGTTTTTATAAAATCTATATACAATTTATATACAATTTATACATAAACCCAACTTTACAGGTGATCTTATATATAAATTGTATATAGATTGTATATAGAGTTTATACAGACTATATATGCCCAATTCCATATGTCGGACTATATATAATTTTTTTACTTGGGTTGCGATACGGACAAAACTGAACTGACAAAGGAAGAAAGAAATAAGATTATCGAAGAAACTCATGGTTCTCCAGCTAGCCAACACTTTGGAGAAAACAAAACCCTCGACAGAATCAAAAAGATTGCACAATGGAAAGGAATCGAGAAAGGTATAATGCAATTTATTAAAACCTACGACCTTTGCCAACGAACGAAATTAACACGCATACGACCACGCTCAGAAGCAATGATCCCGGGTACCGCACTTGAACCGAACGATAAGATAGCAATGGACATCTTCGGACCGTTACCAATCTCCAAGAAAGAAAACAAGTACATCCTGAGCATCCAGGACACCCTAACGAAGTACTTGATGCTAATACCCTTGCCGAAAACAGACAGCGAAACGATTATCGAGCAACTATTTGAACAATTCATCTATATATTCGGTTCACCAAAAAGTATTCGCACTGATCAAGGTGCTAATTTCATCTCAAACCTCATGCAAGACTTTAAGAATCTGTTTCAAATCCATCACGTGAAAACAACAGCATTTCATCCACAAGAACATGGATCCCTTGAAAGAGCACACGCTATAGTAAAAGATCTTATCAAAACAACGATGGCAAAGGATGCCACTGATTGAGATGAAAATCTCAAATTTATAAGATTGGCCTACACTACAATACATCAAAACACGAAAGTCTCGACCAAACGCCTTTCGAGCTCACCTTCGGACGACAAGCTAATCTACCTTCAATTTTGGGAACAACCACTCTCCTTACTTATCACCAACTCGTTAATGCTTGGAAAAAACGACACAACCACTACCTGGAACGAGCAAGAAATCGTCTGCTGCAGGCAAACCGAAACATAAAGAAGTTCACGACTCTAAAATAGCAAAAATCATGCTAGTCTTTAAACCGGGTGACAAAGTCCTAATTCACAACGATCACAAACAGAACAAACTTTCCACCGAATGGAATGGACCCTTCGAGATTACTTCTGAATTATCGAAAAATAATTACACGATATTAAGCAAAGATAAAGAAGTGACTGTACACAAGGGCCGTTCAAAAAAACATAATTTCGTTATAATCGGTTGCTCCTGAAATGCTGTATTGACTATCACAAAAGAAATGTTTTCGCGAAAGCTGGGAGAAAGCTGGAAAATTCATTAAAAACGGCGATTTCTAGAAATTTTTTTTTTTACTTGGTGAAGCGCTCATGGAGATTATGGTTGCTTTCGATAGACTATGAAATTGTGTAAAGGCAGAAACATGTTCGGTAATATTTAGTACTGCCGCATCGCCATTGAAGTTAACAAAATAAAAAATGAAATCCTTTAAAACATTGAAATATTCATCTGCTCATCGACTATTTCGCGTGTTTTCAAATGACAAAATGGCTCATGAAACGGGAGTCCTGTATGATCACATTTATTAATGCCCCTTCGATATCGCAGTTTCCCAAAATTCGAAAATCGCTTACCATCATCATGGTTATGATCATACATGACTCCCGTTTCAAGAGCCATTTTTTCATTTGAAATCGCACGAAATAGTCGATGAGCAGACGAATATTTCAATGTTTTAAAGGATTTAATTTTTTGATTTTGGTAACTTCAATGTCGATGCGGCAGTACTAAACATTATCGAATATATTTCTGCCTTCACACAATTTCATAGTCTATCGAAAGCAACCAGAATCTCCATGAGCGCTTCACGACGTAAAAAAAAAAAATTTATGAAAATCGCCGCTTTTCATGAATTTTCGCCTTGATGCGGCAGTACTTAATATTATCGCACAACTGCCAGCTTTCGCGAAAACATTTTTTTTGTAATAATTAATACAGGATGTTAGGAGCAGCCGATTATAAGAAAATTATGTTTTTTTGAACAGCCCTACTGTACACGTCAATGGACTCCTGCTATTCCTCTTCACTACCGCCGATAGCGAATTTACAACTACTTCACTCAAAGGCACGACAATATATTGTTGGTTTCTTCCGTATGCCTTCTTCAGGCTTTTACGTTTCCCCTCTCTCCTGTTCCCCGTTCCTTCATAGAGACCCCTCGAGAGTGATGTCCGCAGCCACTCATCCTAATGCACTACTGTATCGCATTTGCACGAGGGCACAGGAAAACTGCGGAAAACCTGGCCGATACAGTCGGCTTTATTTTTACTGAGTTTCTACTGTCTGAGAATACATTAGAAACTCAGAAAAACTGCCTCCCGCTCAGCAGTTGGCGCGCAAATCAGTGCAAGGCTAAGCGGTCACCCATCCAAGTTATGACCGCAAATAATGCTGCTTAACTCTGGGGACCGCCGAAGCCACACACCGACCGCGCGTCCACTGCTGTCGGTAGGCACGACAATATATTTAGAGTATATCGGAACAGCACAAATCTACCAGAAAGAATGGAAACTGGTCATAGGAATAGACACGAGTAAAATTCATGGACGATACATCAAGTTCTACGAAATATTCAAGGACACAGATCGAGCATGTCTACATTGTGCCGAAGAATTTGAAATAAACATCCGCAAGGGACGACTGCGACGGCTAGAAACTTTACGAAAAATCCTTCGAAACGTATTGCACGATACTCCATTCCGAACGAAGAGAGGAATTATCAACGCGATTGGAAGTGCATCCAAGGCATTATTTGGACCCTAGCAAGTCGTGTCACCGCAATTTTTCTGCAATTAACCCCTAGTTCACCAAAAAACGACTGACGTCGTTTTGTGCAAAAATGTTACGGCAAATCACTGCAAAACGACCGATATTATTTCATACTCGATCGGTCATTTTCCGGCTAGTTGACGAAAAAACGACTGCAAAACGACCGACCTTATTTCATGCTTGATCAGTCGTTTTACGTTTAAGGGGACAGAGTCAGGTCAAAAAAATTGTTTTTAGAAATTCAATATCATCGAAATCCTATTGCATATAAAAATGCCCAATGCACTATATTATTGGTGCTCGATGAAAGGATTTTTTACTGTCTTCTGGCTTGCATATGCTTTTCAATATTATCTTAAGCAAAGTTCTTAGGTTTTCCATTCTGCGCATGATTCAGATCAAGCTACTAGGCAGATTGGAATGCTTGACGTCTCATTTTCTTTTTCATGAAAAGATACACCGGCTAAATGGAGCAAACTATTTTTTTTCATTCTGAAAGCAAAATTAACCACTGATTTAGAAAGTAGCATAAAATTTATTTATTAATAATTATGTCACTTAAAAAATATTACTTTTTATTAACATTTGCTCCATTTAGCCGGTGTATCTTTTCATGAAGAAGAAAATGAGACATCAACCATTCCAATCTGCCTAGTAGTTTGATCTGAATCATGCGCAGAATGGAAAACCTAAGAACTTTGCTTAAGATAATATTGAAAAGCATATGCAAGTCAGACGACAGTAAAAAATCATTTCATTGAGTACCAACAATATAGTGTGTTGGACATTTTTATATGCAATAGGATTTGGATGATATTGAATTTCCAAAATCAATTTTTTTGACCTGACTCCCTCCCCTTAACGACCGAAAAACGACTGCAAAACGACCGATCTTTTTTCATTTTTTAATATTAATTAAATATTATTAAATTAATAAATGCGCGGACCAAGAAAATATGTGCGTGCTCCTGAAATATCGCATTTGGAGAAAAAAAAAAATTAGTCACATCTATAGGTCTCGAACCTGCGACCTTCGGATTACTATCCGAGTGCTCTGCCTGCTCGGCAATACGTCGTTTCTACAGAACCCGATTCTACACATCACCGACTCAACACCACCGACTCTACACAACGACAATTCGACACATGCCTCGATTCAACACAACAGCAACTGTACACATCACCAACTCGACACATCACCAACTTGACACATGCCTCAATTCGACACAACCCCAATTGTACACAGCCCCGATTCTACACAGTCACAACTGTCACGAGCTAAATTCACAACGGCAATACTCTACACAGGCCCGATTCTACACAGGCACAACTGTCACGAGCTAAATTCACCAAAGTCCCGATTCAACACATCACCGATTCTACACCGTCACCAACTCACATCCAATCATAGTGCGCCGATGAGTTGGAATGCTTGAACGACGTACGCTGATTGGATGTGAGTTGGTGACGGTGTAGAATCGGTGATGTGTTGAATCGGGACTTTGGTGAATTTAGCTCGTGACAGCTGTGCCTGTGTAGAATCGGGGCTGCGTAGAGTATTGCCGTTGTGAATTTAGCTCATGACATTTGTGCCTGTGTAGATCGGGACTGTGTAGAGTATTGTCGTTGTGCATTTGGCTCGTTACAGTTGTGACTGTGTAGAATCGGGGCTGTGTACAATTGGGGTTGTGTCGAATTGAGGCATGTGTCGAGTTGGCGATGTGTCGAGTTGGTGATGTGAACAGTTGCTGTTGTGTTGAATCGAGGCTTGTGTCGAATTTCCGTTGTGTAGAGTTGGTGGTGTTGAGTCGGTGATGTGTAGAATCGGGTTCTGTAGAAACGACGTATTGCCGCCTGCTCGGCCACTCACCTTGTTAATACATGTTAAACTCATGTTCCATATAAGTTATTCGCCGAAACTTATGGTAGCTTATGAGGAACGTGTGTTGATCATACTCCAACGAACTGAGTAGCCGAGTAGGCAGAGTACTCGACTGGTGGTGGGGACTTCCGGTTTGACGCGGATAGTGGTCAGATCGTGTGCCGTTTCAGCCAAATTATTTTCTTCACTTATGAGTGAAATCTGGCATAAATATTAATAATATCAATCTGCCTGTGCTACGGAAGAGTTTTGTCTATATTTGAACCATATTTCGAGCATGGATCATGTCGCGATTCAAAGATATACGTGGATGACTGAAAAGTGCCGTGTGGGTCGTACAGTACCGTGTGGTGAATATATAGGGATGGTCTCTCAAGGCTCCAATCGCAATAATGCGCCGGAAGCAAATAATTCTCAGCCCAATTTAGAGCGTGTTAACCCTAAAGTGCCAAAGCTCCAATCGTTTGAATTGGATAGACTTTATAAGAAAATGTTGAAAGAAAATCCGGTAAAACCGGTATCGAGCAGTGTCGCGCCTAACCTCAAATGTGCGCGTAAGCATTCGTTGTCTGACGATCCCTCTACGTCCGCGCAGGTTGTTGGTGTTAATCCTAATCCTTCTGATATCGAAGGTGAGTGGAAAGTGCCTCGTAAATCCCGGAAAATTCGCAAAAAGACTGATAATAAATGTGAGTCAGACACGGAAAATCGTTTCCACGCGCTCTCTGACGAAAGTGATATGGAGCAAGACGACGAAAGCAGTGTTCCGCTCCAAAAGACTTCTGTCTCTAAGACTGTCAACTCGCCACCGATATATGTGGTGAATTCGACTTTAATCGATTTCATCAAGCTCATAACGGGTCTCAATATGCCCAAAGAAGGTTTCTCTATCAACGAGGTTGATACAAGTAACCACACTGTCCACACGGTGCAGATGAATAGTTATGAGTTGGTCATCTCTGCGCTGAAGGAGCAAAAAATTCTTCACTTCACCTATACTCCGAAACACTTGAGACCGAAATCCCTAATCGTGAAGGGCATCAAAGGCAACTTCTCCGTCGAGGAAATCCTGAAGGAGATCTCTGAGCTTCATCTCGTCAATGTCAATATTCTGAGCCTCTCGCCGTTCTACTTTGATAAGAAACAGCCCACCAAGTATCACCATATCGTGCAGGTCTCGCATGATAGTGCTCATGCAAACCTCTTCAAGATCAAGTCGCTCATGTATCAGCGAGTTAAGTGGGAGTTCCTCCGAAAGCCCAGCTTATACCAATGTCGAAAGTGCCAGCGTATTGGCTACGCCAGCAAGAACTGCAATTTGGAATTTAGATGCGTTAAGTGCGCGCTTTCACACGAACCTGGTGCCTGCAAAGTGTCGGCTCAAGCTGCTCGCTCAGAACTAAAATGTGCTAATTGTTGAAAGATAATGCTTTTACAATATGTATTCCCGTGTTCAAATGTCGCGCCATGTAAGGCTATGTGAGAAGTGTCGCCCTCACAACAGGAAGTGGTTGGCTTTACAACTGCTCGCTTCTTCCTCTCGATCGTGTCACACAGCGAGCTTTTTGAGTCGCCATGCCTCTGCAATAAATCTGTTTTCATATCCGAATCGTAATAGTTGATCAGTTATTTGAACCATACAAATATCACCCTTCCCTAACAACAGGTTATGGGCCCAGGGCGTCGCGCGTGATATTTTTTGTCAAAATTTTCTCGTTACCGTTATTTCGGGAGTCAAAATTGTGAGGTTATCTGGCCGCGTGCAAGAGCAGATAACTCTTTTTGTATTTTTGTGAACGATGGAAAACGACTCAACAAGAATAACTAAGCTCAAGGGCTTAATGAACTGTTCAACTTGGAAATTTCAAGTATCTGTTTTGCTTAAAGCACATAGTGCATATGAAATTGTGTCTGGAGTGGCTGTTCGACCAGAAGCAGCGGTTGAGCAAGCACGATGGGTCAAGTTGGATGCTATGGCTCAAAAAGTTATTGTCACAAGTGTCGAAGACTCGCAGCTTCTGCATATTATGAACTGTCCGGATGCACAACAAATGTGGACAAAATTGTGTAGTGTCTACGAGCAGAAAAATCAAACTGGGATTCACATCCTGCAACAGAAATGGTATCAGTCCACCAAAAATCTGTCTGATAGTATGTCAGAACATATCGCCAAAATAGAAGATTTAGCTCACAGGCTCAAGACCTTAGGAGAAAAGATATCTGATTCTATGATCGCCACGAAGATTCTAATGACTCTTCCTGAAAATTACAACTTTTTTGTCACCGCGTGGGAGTCGACAGCAGATGAACAGCGCACTCTCAGCAATTTGACTCAAAGACTGTTGGCGGAGGAAATGAGACTTCAAAATCACAAGGATAACGAAGATCAAGCACTGGCAGCGTTCAGAAAGTTTCGAAAATCTGGAAAAACAAGTCATGATCAGCATAAAAATGTAAAAGGCTCTGAAAATCAAACATCACCCAGGAATAAAAAGCCAGGTACGTGCAACTATTGTAAGAAACCAGGTCACTGGAAAGAGGATTGTTTTAAACTAAAGAAACAAAAAGATTCAAAAGATAGAGGTGAAGCGCTCATCGGAATATCCTTGATCGGTAATCAAAATAAAGACTCAAGAACGACAAACTGGTACGTAGATTCTTGAGCGCCGGATCATATGTGTCATCAAAAACAATGGTTTGACTAATTTGAAACTTTTGAAGACCCTATCTTTTGAAGTAACTATCTTTTTCTTTAGGTTCCTCGGATTCTATGCGTAGTGCCCGAGGAACCTAAAGAAACAGATAGCTATCTATTTACGTGTATGACCCAAAGAACCTAAAGAAAAAAATCTAGCTGTCTATTTACGTGTATGATCCAAAGAACCTAAAGAAAAATGTCTAGCTGTCTGTTAACGGCTATACGTGCAATCAAATATAGTGTAATTCGGCGATTATTTTGAAGAACCTAAAAAACCCAAAGCTGTCTATATATGCGTAGAACCCAAAGAACCTAAAGAAGAATTCCTAGCTGTCTGTTTACGATAATACGTGTAGTCAAATATAACATGATTCGGTGATTATTTATTAAAAGGCCTATCCATCATATGGCGATATGTCAGGTACATAGGCTTAAGCTTTTTCTGTTGAAAATCAGCAGTTGTTGCAATAATGTTCTTACGTAAAACTAATATTAAGTGACTCAATTTAAACAAATAACAAATCAAACCTTTTTTCGCTTGAGTGATGCAACACTGCGAGTTGTGCTGATGAAGATTACTCTTACACATGAGCCACTCGTTGTGCTTGATTGCTCCAAACCGAATATATCACTCAAATAACCATCAGTCGATACACCTTTTTGAATTCGAGACTGAAACCTTAGGTACTTGACGATTACGTTTGGGTAAAATGGCGTCGTCCATAACGACCATTTGTTGAGCTCTGTCGATAAAAATATAAAAGGGTGCGTTTGTTACGGCACAGATCCGTTTTTCCCGAAAATTCACTCTAGGCAAAGGAGAGTGAGGCTCTCCCTGTTACGCTAGATTACAGGTGAATTGAAAGGGCGGATGGGTGTTATGGGCCTTGTTTAGAGCCTACCCTCTCGGGCAAAAGCTCGGGAAAAGGCCTAAGGGTGTTTCTTCGACTTTGATAATAAATAAAAGAACTTGACCTACCGGAACTGCTGTAAACCCGTTGGGTAGATGTAAAAACGGTAGGCTGGTAGCTGGAAACAGTGGTGTAACGACGACGGTGACAGGAAACTTCGACGGGAACGGTAACAGGAGTCGATTGTAGGGTGGTCGTTGACTACAGCAAATGAATTAATGCCACAACACTTAATAGATTTTTAAAACACTTTGATTTATTTAGGAAAAAGAAACTAAGTTGAAACAAAAAAAAAAAAATGAACACTGAATTTTGCACTTTACAATAATTAAAAATTAATAAAGACCGGGGAACGACGGACTCGAACTTTAACTCACGCGCGCTACAACAGAGTATCAAAATTTGACTTCTACACAGGCTCGGGTAACCAGTGTGACTCTGAGCGGCGAATTGAACCTTATGCGCGAAAAAACTCTGGACCGCGACTAACTCGAAGCTTTAAGGGCTCCATCTTATATAGACAGCCAAAGATATACAAATGATACCCCTTGGGAGGGGGCACACACTATGAGTTCATTCAGCCGTCCCCACCATGCCTTTTGTCTTAGAGCTAGCTTATTAACACTATGGTCTCAATATTAATAATTAACAATTATCGATTATGGATAAATTAAACGATCTATGATAAATAATGGAAATCTCATTTACATAAATCTCCTGAACTTCCAAGGCAACGATTTGTTAATTGACAATTAATAATTATTGAAAACGATAAACAATGACTTATACATTTTCACAGATAATGATTTCGATCTCGACAACTTATACATGTTAATTTACTTCTGTAAATTAATAACTTCATTTAAAGGATTTAATTTATTAATTTAGAGAAATCTCGATCTTTGAAATAATTTAAATTATTAATTAACAATATCCTAAAGCTAATGGAGTAAGCCTTAAATTTAGCCAATAACTATAATATACATATAATCACGTGAAGATATATATATATATATTGTTACGACCGAGCGAATGAATAAAGCGGATATTTGTTTGTGGGGCGGATATTATTAATTACAAATAGTTCTATTTATCTTTAACGCTTTTGTTCGCACGTTTGTTCGGAGTCAAAGTCCTGTCAAGACTCTCTTCTGTCACGTTTACTGTGAAGTATGTCAAGTATTCGTTTGTCGATCGTCATACCGTATGTTCCTATAAGACCTAATCTCTATATTCATAACACTACTCCCCTCCTCCTAGAGTTGCCGCCCCGGCAACTACCTATCCACCCTATGATGTGCCACGGTCCATCATCCTAAAATCTGTCCATTTTTCTTTAACCTACACTGTTCTGACATTCGTCCATGTTCACAAGGGAAAACCATGGCCGGAAAAACCTTGGGAAGAGCAGTGTTCACAATTCTATATAGCTCCATTTTTTTCCCTACGTTCCGTCGTTATCAAGTCCACGCTAAATAAATTCATTTTGTCCTGTACTAAGTCCATTCCAATCAACTTTTAAGTATTTCATTCAATTCATTATTCTTTCTCTGTTTTCATTATTCTTCTCCAATTTTGTTGACATTCGAAAGGATTTGAGCAGGAAGGATTCTGGCCACTTCACAGTATCTTCAACTTTACACTAAATCATCGATCACTGTTCGAAACTTCTCATTGGCCAACAGTCCCTCGATCCGTAACTCTGGCTCTTCGTTACTCAGCAGTTACCATATAAACAGAATTCTCCGGAAACCCTCCAGGACGCTTTTCACCCAGCGGGAATCCAAAAAGCCGTCCAAGGCTCCAGTCAAGCAATTCACAATAATTTGATATCATCTTCATTTTTTTTTTTTTTTTGCACGTATCCTTCGTAGCCCCATCCATTTGTTTCTCAGTCAGTCAAGTTTCTAAGACCTCGAAATTCTCTCCAGGTGGAAAACTCGGGAACAAGGAAGACCTGTGACACACATTTTTAAACGTAGATATCTGAAAATAATAGGGATCCGCTCCCAATCAAGCAAAGCCATTCGTCAAAATCTATTCTTCTACTTATTGTTAAAACGTAGTGTCTGAAGCTCACTGACAATGAAATATCCTTGGAATTTGATCGCCTACTAGAGTTCAACATAATCATCTACACGACCATAATCCGTAATCAATGCCTACCCGGAAAGACTCTAACATCGACCACTGTTAAACCGAAGATGATCTTCCCACAGTGTTACCATCGATCTGACCATCAGAATTTCTCAGGAACCTTTCAGAACGCTTCCCATAACAGAGGACTGTGGCCAGCAGTCCAACGTTACAACGTTCAAGGCCCACAGACAGACAATCCATCAAAAATTATTTTATAGAATCTCCGGAAGCCTTCCAGGATGCCATTCTTCGCAAATCCAAGGCTCCAGACGAGCAATCTATACTCTTTCCAGCATTGACCCTCTCTGATCTAACGACTGTTATAATTCTCAGAGAACTCCCTAAAAACAATTCAATTCCATTCCCTTGTTCGGTTACCAATTCATAAGCTTCAGTTCAAACCTAATAGACTCAAAAACCTAGACATGACGTCTTCGATGCGGACAAAACTTTTTTATGTGGTCTTCCTCACTACAAATCCAACATTTTCTGTTTTTCGATGAAATAGAAACCTGTTCGCAAGCTAAATCCGAAGTTGAATGAGTCAATCTAATGTGATTTGATTTTTTATAGTCCTTTGTCGCTCTACACTCAAGTTCCCTTTGTTTCTTCTCAATAGTATGGATCGCCTGAATTTCCTCAGCCCTCGTTAAAGCTTGTCGCAAAGATGAAACGCCTTCTAACCTCAGAATGAGTCTAACCTCTCTATCAAAAACTCCTGAAACGAACTGGCGATAGGCAACGTGATCCTTAACTTCTTCGTTGCACTCGGGGTATGCTAACCTGACCAATCGTTTAAGATCCAATGCGAAGCTTCGGAAACCTTCCTTTTCATGTTGTTTCCTATTGTGGAATTCAGAATAACTGATTTGAGTGAAATGAACCTCGCCAAAACTAAAATCGAGTTCCTTTTTAACTTTTTGAAAGTCCTTGAGTTCTTCGTCTGACAAGTTAAGTAAAATTGCTCTTGCCGAGCCACGAAGCGAAGACACTAACGCAACAACCTTTTCTTCCTGTGAGTACCGATTATATTTCGAAATCATCTCGAATTGTTTGATGTATTGGTTCCATGAGCCGGAACCGTCAAACGTGTCTAGTTTAAGATGACTGTTGTGAACTGAATGTAAATTTTCTCCCTGACTCTCTGTTGCATATGAATTTTCTACAATCCTCTCAGCAGATCTATCAATAGCGAGAGGAAGCGAGCTAGCAGCACAATTACAAGCGTTAGTATTTGGAACGATCACCTTGTTTTGTGCGTTACTCCTCACGATGTTATTTTCCTCGAATGCCACTCGGATCGCTTCTTTAGTCGCGATTATCGCTGATTCTTTCGCTATTTCGATAGCCTGTATCCGAATTCTCGATATTTCTTCCTCTTGTTTCTTCCGCAATTCATCGATTATTTTTACGAATTCTTCTCTGGAAATATAATCCGATTCCTGATTCCTATTTTTCGACGAAATAGTTCTTCGTTGATCTTGACTTCTTGTCACTATCGTCGACATCTCAATACTAATTCCGATTCAACCACTAATGAATTAAAGTCGCGAAGATTCGAAATCACTTCTGACACCAATGTTACGACCGAGCGAATGAATAAAGCGGATATTTGTTTGTGGGGCGGATATTATTAATTACAAATAGTTCTATTTATCTTTAACGCTTTTGTTCGCACGTTTGCTCGGAGTCAAAGTCCTGTCAAGACTCTCTTCTGTCACGTTTACTGTGAAGTATGTCAAGTATTCGTTTGTCGATCGTCATACCGTGTGTTCCTATAAGACCCAATCTCTATATTCATAACAATATATATATATATATATATATATATATATATATATATATATATATATATATATATATATATTGTTATGAATATAGAGATTGGGTCTTATATATATATATATATATATATATATATGTATAATTTAAACAATTATTATTTAAATCTTTTTGTTCCTCAATCGTAGTAGTCATCAAGGGGACGTCGGGGTATCCATCGGCAGAGAAGGAGAGTTTCCATAGTTCCGTCGCCTTCCCTCTGCGGCTCGTAGGCCTATGATGCTGTCCTCCTCCCGCTTCCGCCTTGCGTAGCTTCCTTATTCTTCATTCTCTTCTTACGCCCGTGCTGTGGTGTGCCCTCGATGTAGCGGTGTTAGTAGTAGGCTGCAACGCTCCATCCTCTTCTGGCCCACTGAAATCTTCATAGCTCCGATACGCCCTCCTTCTCAGTTGCACTGTGTTGGTATGGTCGTCTTCTGAGAAGTTTTGGCTCTGCCGAAAGGTGATCTCACTGGTCGCGTTGGTATATAAAATCGTCGCCGGTTGATTATTTGTCATCTAGTGACCGATGACATATTTATAATTATATTTGACAGCATTCGTTCGCGATATAGCCCTTTCTACCTAGGATTGTATATGGTCGAAAAACGAACTGTATATACTGGAGTTAACACCGAAAATAAAACAAGTCGACGGACGAGGCCTTTCGCGGGGTCGACAATCCATCCTTTGTCTTTGATCTTACGTACCTACCCTAGCGGATCCGAGCAACCGTCATTTTGTGGTTGCTTTACGGTCACATACAAGTAACCGTCATTATGAGGTTCATTTCCAGTTATTTTACCGTAAAACAACTGTAATGTAACCGACAAAGCGACCGTTATTTTGGAACAAAAAATAACCCGATTGCAACTGCAAAGCGACCAATGTTTTAACCAAAAACAAACTTTAAAGTAACGCAGAAGTAACCGACAGTTTGTTAAAAGTTGTTTTTCGGTTATTTGAAAGATCTTCATATAACCGAATAGTAACCCGAAACGGAACATTGAGTTCATTACGGGTCACTTTACGGTTCACTTTACGGTTACCCGCCGGTCACTAGGTTCCTTCTCGGTTATTCTGGAGTGATTTTTTGTTCCATAACGACCGGTCACTCTTCGGTTATTTTGCGGTTCTTCAGATCCGCTTGGGTATCTTATTTAAAACATTGGATGCCCACGTGTGACTCCCAACGTCGCATTGCAAAAGTTATGGCTCTCAGGTTTATCGACTGCACAAAGAACGACGCAGACGTCTAGGCGGCTTTAGGTACAGGGACCCCTTAGTGGTTAGGTAATTCCTGTAAACATCTCGATATCATAGTTCGCGGACGCTCTGTCTCCTGTATGAAGCCGAAGTCGAATTACCCACGGTCCGTCGATCCTAATTTAGATGTTTAAATAATAATCTAGGTCGATATATTGGACACGCGAGCTCCAACTCTCGTAATTTGAGGGCCCACCCAGACCCGCGCTAAATGCTCATAGACACTCAATCGCACGTCTTAGGTGTAGCGGCCCTCCAGGCTCCCGAGCATCCATCCCGATATGCGCCCCTATTTGCCTGCCCCAGCGTCTTGATGCAAGTTCTCTTTTAAGGATGTAGGACCCAAAAGTTACGGGACGTAACACGTTGATCATATGGTAATATGTGAAGTAAACACGCTTAAGCTTTTTATTTTGAGAACTAACATTCGATGCGATAATGTCCTTGCGTGAAACTAATATCAAGTGACTCAATTTAAACAATTAATAAATCAAAATGAAACATGGAATCCTATCGGTATGATGGACGGCAAAGTTTCGGCTATGATAATTTCTTGATCATCTCGTGTATTACAATCTTGTAAGCAGAGTTGTAAACCACGTTAATTCATGAAATATAGTTTTCCGTATCGTTTCGTTTTAAGATTATGACCCCATAATAATAATAATAATAATAATAATAATAATAATAGCACATCGACAGCATGGACTTGTCTGCTCGGCTGACTTTTACATTCTTGCAGTCAGCCGGTCTGATGTCTGAGACCGAGGGATTCATCATTGCCTGCCAGGATGGTGTAATTAACACGCTCGTCTACCAGAGCCAGGTGATGGGTATGCAGGTCCCTGACACACGGTGCAGGGCCTGCAAACGATCGCCAGAGACACTCACGCACATACTATCTGCATGTCCCAACTATGCGGTCTCTGGCTATATCCATCGCCATAATGCGGCCCTAAGAGTGTTGTACTACCACCTTCGACACTCTTACGGGGTAGACGAGACGCCACTGCTTCCCTACGCCCCTGGAGATATTGAGTCCGTCGTGGGAAATGAGAAGTGCCGTATTTACTGGAACTATTCATTTCCCACTGTCAGGCAAATAACAGCCAATAAACCTGACATTGTCGTCTTCGACCACGAGATACATGCGATCTTTGTCATCGAGTTCTCGGCTCCGGGCGAATCTAACATCGCTACTAAAGAAGACGACAAGCGGACGAAATATCAGGATCTCCTTTTCGAGCTTCGCGGGCTATACCGAGGGTACACGGTCAAGCTGGTGGTACTCATAATCGGCGTTCTCGGCGGAATGAAGCCGTCGTTTGTCACGAACCTTAAGATCATCCCCGCCTGTCGGCAGAAAGCGGACTCACTTGCGGGTCGAATGCAGAAGGCGGTCATTCTGGGTTCGCTCCGTCTACTTAGGTCACACGATTCTGGACTGACCTGACTGCTTACCTCCGGGTTGGAGGAGCAGTCAGGCAGAATGATTTTTATTAACCCGCCCGTCCTGTAGGTGAGTCGGAGCCCTGCGGGGCCGGTCGAGCATTTTACGAAACGTAATAATAATAATATTTGGAGTTCCGAATTGTCTGGGCGGAACAAGATCGCTGCTACCAACATGCTTGCCGTCCCAGTCCTTCTCTACTCTTTCGGGGTAGTGAAATGGAGGCGAGACAAGCTGCGTGAACTCGACGCCAGCACACGCAAGATGATGAACATCCATAGAAGTCTTCATCCTAGATCTTCCGTGCCCCGTATATACCTCCCGCGTCACATGGGTGGAAGGGGCCTACTTGGATTGGAGTGCCTGCATGATCGTTTGGTCCTCGGTGTAGCTTGCGACGTAATCGGAAGTGCGAATCCTCTCCTGTCCTTCGTGAATGATCATGAAAGGACGGGGGTTGGGGCGTTTTTATACAGGGCGGCAGAGAAGGCGGCAGAAAACCTCGGTTTGGAATTTCGTGTTGGTCGGGGCGGCAGAAGGTCGATTAATTCCATCATCGACCTGGAACCGTCCCGGCGTAGGAGCACCATCAGAGCCGCCGAGCATAATACCCTGCTCGAGCGGCACGTGGGCAAGGCCATGCACGGAGTGTTCTTTCGGCACATCGACAGCATGGACTTGTCTGCTCGGCTGACTTTTACATTCTTACAGTCAGCCGGTCTGATGTCTGAGACCGAGGGATTCATCATTGCCTGCCAGGATGGTGTAATTAACACGCTCGTCTACCAGAGCCAGGTGATGGGTATGCAGGTCCCTGACACACGGTGCAGGGCCTGCAAACGATCGCCAGAGACACTCATGCACATACTATCTGCATGTCCCAACTATGCGGTCTCTGGCTATATCCATCGCCATAATGCGGCCCTAAGAGTGTTGTACTACCACCTTCGACACTCTTACGGGGTAGACGAGACGCCACTGCTTCCCTACGCCCCTGGAGATATTGAGTCCGTCGTGGGAAATGAGAAGTGCCGTATTTACTGGAACTATTCATTTCCCACTGTCAGGCAAATAACAGCCAATAAACCTGACATTGTCGTCTTCGACCACGAGATACATGCGATCTTTGTCATCGAGTTCTCGGCTCCGGGCGAATCTAACATCGCTACTAAAGAAGACGCCAAGCGGACGAAATATCAGGATCTCCTTTTCGAGCTTCGCGGGCTATACCGAGGGTACACGGTCAAGCTGGTGGTACTCATAATCGGCGTTCTCGGCGGAATGAAGCCGTCGTTTGTCACGAACCTTAAGATCATCCCCGCCTGTCGGCAGAAAGCCGACTC
>OZ019977.1:6197391-6254891 GCA_963970395.1 Ephialtes manifestator
GAATTCGAGACTGAAACCTTAGGTACTTGACGATTACGTTTGGGTAAAATGGCGTCGTCCATAACGACCATTTGTTGAGCTCTGTCGATAAAAATATAAAAGGGTGCGTTTGTTACGGCACAGATCCGTTTTTCCCGAAAATTCACTCTAGGCAAAGGAGAGTGAGGCTCTCCCTGTTACGCTAGATTACAGGTGAATTGAAAGGGCGGATGGGTGTTATGGGCCTTGTTTAGAGCCTACCCTCTCGGGCAAAAGCTCGGGAAAAGGCCTAAGGGTGTTTCTTCGACTTTGATAATAAATAAAAGAACTTGACCTACCGGAACTGCTGTAAACCCGTTGGGTAGATGTAAAAACGGTAGGCTGGTAGCTGGAAACAGTGGTGTAACGACGACGGTGACAGGAAACTTCGACGGGAACGGTAACAGGAGTCGATTGTAGGGTGGTCGTTGACTACAGCAAATGAATTAATGCCACAACACTTAATAGATTTTTAAAACACTTTGATTTATTTAGGAAAAAGAAACTAAGTTGAAACAAAAAAAAAAAAATGAACACTGAATTTTGCACTTTACAATAATTAAAAATTAATAAAGACCGGGGAACGACGGACTCGAACTTTAACTCACGCGCGCTACAACAGAGTATCAAAATTTGACTTCTACACAGGCTCGGGTAACCAGTGTGACTCTGAGCGGCGAATTGAACCTTATGCGCGAAAAAACTCTGGACCGCGACTAACTCGAAGCTTTAAGGGCTCCATCTTATATAGACAGCCAAAGATATACAAATGATACCCCTTGGGAGGGGGCACACACTATGAGTTCATTCAGCCGTCCCCACCATGCCTTTTGTCTTAGAGCTAGCTTATTAACACTATGGTCTCAATATTAATAATTAACAATTATCGATTATGGATAAATTAAACGATCTATGATAAATAATGGAAATCTCATTTACATAAATCTCCTGAACTTCCAAGGCAACGATTTGTTAATTGACAATTAATAATTATTGAAAACGATAAACAATGACTTATACATTTTCACAGATAATGATTTCGATCTCGACAACTTATACATGTTAATTTACTTCTGTAAATTAATAACTTCATTTAAAGGATTTAATTTATTAATTTAGAGAAATCTCGATCTTTGAAATAATTTAAATTATTAATTAACAATATCCTAAAGCTAATGGAGTAAGCCTTAAATTTAGCCAATAACTATAATATACATATAATCACGTGAAGATATATATATATATATTGTTACGACCGAGCGAATGAATAAAGCGGATATTTGTTTGTGGGGCGGATATTATTAATTACAAATAGTTCTATTTATCTTTAACGCTTTTGTTCGCACGTTTGTTCGGAGTCAAAGTCCTGTCAAGACTCTCTTCTGTCACGTTTACTGTGAAGTATGTCAAGTATTCGTTTGTCGATCGTCATACCGTATGTTCCTATAAGACCTAATCTCTATATTCATAACACTACTCCCCTCCTCCTAGAGTTGCCGCCCCGGCAACTACCTATCCACCCTATGATGTGCCACGGTCCATCATCCTAAAATCTGTCCATTTTTCTTTAACCTACACTGTTCTGACATTCGTCCATGTTCACAAGGGAAAACCATGGCCGGAAAAACCTTGGGAAGAGCAGTGTTCACAATTCTATATAGCTCCATTTTTTTCCCTACGTTCCGTCGTTATCAAGTCCACGCTAAATAAATTCATTTTGTCCTGTACTAAGTCCATTCCAATCAACTTTTAAGTATTTCATTCAATTCATTATTCTTTCTCTGTTTTCATTATTCTTCTCCAATTTTGTTGACATTCGAAAGGATTTGAGCAGGAAGGATTCTGGCCACTTCACAGTATCTTCAACTTTACACTAAATCATCGATCACTGTTCGAAACTTCTCATTGGCCAACAGTCCCTCGATCCGTAACTCTGGCTCTTCGTTACTCAGCAGTTACCATATAAACAGAATTCTCCGGAAACCCTCCAGGACGCTTTTCACCCAGCGGGAATCCAAAAAGCCGTCCAAGGCTCCAGTCAAGCAATTCACAATAATTTGATATCATCTTCATTTTTTTTTTTTTTTTGCACGTATCCTTCGTAGCCCCATCCATTTGTTTCTCAGTCAGTCAAGTTTCTAAGACCTCGAAATTCTCTCCAGGTGGAAAACTCGGGAACAAGGAAGACCTGTGACACACATTTTTAAACGTAGATATCTGAAAATAATAGGGATCCGCTCCCAATCAAGCAAAGCCATTCGTCAAAATCTATTCTTCTACTTATTGTTAAAACGTAGTGTCTGAAGCTCACTGACAATGAAATATCCTTGGAATTTGATCGCCTACTAGAGTTCAACATAATCATCTACACGACCATAATCCGTAATCAATGCCTACCCGGAAAGACTCTAACATCGACCACTGTTAAACCGAAGATGATCTTCCCACAGTGTTACCATCGATCTGACCATCAGAATTTCTCAGGAACCTTTCAGAACGCTTCCCATAACAGAGGACTGTGGCC
The DNA here is from genome assembly GCA_963970395.1 of Ephialtes manifestator. Taxonomy (NCBI): domain Eukaryota; kingdom Metazoa; phylum Arthropoda; class Insecta; order Hymenoptera; family Ichneumonidae; genus Ephialtes; species Ephialtes manifestator. Next base: position 6,199,934 of record OZ019977.1, read on the forward strand.
AGCAGTCCAACGTTACAACGTTCAAGGCCCACAGACAGACAATCCATCAAAAATTATTTTATAGAATCTCCGGAAGCCTTCCAGGATGCCATTCTTCGCAAATCCAAGGCTCCAGACGAGCAATCTATACTCTTTCCAGCATTGACCCTCTCTGATCTAACGACTGTTATAATTCTCAGAGAACTCCCTAAAAACAATTCAATTCCATTCCCTTGTTCGGTTACCAATTCATAAGCTTCAGTTCAAACCTAATAGACTCAAAAACCTAGACATGACGTCTTCGATGCGGACAAAACTTTTTTATGTGGTCTTCCTCACTACAAATCCAACATTTTCTGTTTTTCGATGAAATAGAAACCTGTTCGCAAGCTAAATCCGAAGTTGAATGAGTCAATCTAATGTGATTTGATTTTTTATAGTCCTTTGTCGCTCTACACTCAAGTTCCCTTTGTTTCTTCTCAATAGTATGGATCGCCTGAATTTCCTCAGCCCTCGTTAAAGCTTGTCGCAAAGATGAAACGCCTTCTAACCTCAGAATGAGTCTAACCTCTCTATCAAAAACTCCTGAAACGAACTGGCGATAGGCAACGTGATCCTTAACTTCTTCGTTGCACTCGGGGTATGCTAACCTGACCAATCGTTTAAGATCCAATGCGAAGCTTCGGAAACCTTCCTTTTCATGTTGTTTCCTATTGTGGAATTCAGAATAACTGATTTGAGTGAAATGAACCTCGCCAAAACTAAAATCGAGTTCCTTTTTAACTTTTTGAAAGTCCTTGAGTTCTTCGTCTGACAAGTTAAGTAAAATTGCTCTTGCCGAGCCACGAAGCGAAGACACTAACGCAACAACCTTTTCTTCCTGTGAGTACCGATTATATTTCGAAATCATCTCGAATTGTTTGATGTATTGGTTCCATGAGCCGGAACCGTCAAACGTGTCTAGTTTAAGATGACTGTTGTGAACTGAATGTAAATTTTCTCCCTGACTCTCTGTTGCATATGAATTTTCTACAATCCTCTCAGCAGATCTATCAATAGCGAGAGGAAGCGAGCTAGCAGCACAATTACAAGCGTTAGTATTTGGAACGATCACCTTGTTTTGTGCGTTACTCCTCACGATGTTATTTTCCTCGAATGCCACTCGGATCGCTTCTTTAGTCGCGATTATCGCTGATTCTTTCGCTATTTCGATAGCCTGTATCCGAATTCTCGATATTTCTTCCTCTTGTTTCTTCCGCAATTCATCGATTATTTTTACGAATTCTTCTCTGGAAATATAATCCGATTCCTGATTCCTATTTTTCGACGAAATAGTTCTTCGTTGATCTTGACTTCTTGTCACTATCGTCGACATCTCAATACTAATTCCGATTCAACCACTAATGAATTAAAGTCGCGAAGATTCGAAATCACTTCTGACACCAATGTTACGACCGAGCGAATGAATAAAGCGGATATTTGTTTGTGGGGCGGATATTATTAATTACAAATAGTTCTATTTATCTTTAACGCTTTTGTTCGCACGTTTGCTCGGAGTCAAAGTCCTGTCAAGACTCTCTTCTGTCACGTTTACTGTGAAGTATGTCAAGTATTCGTTTGTCGATCGTCATACCGTGTGTTCCTATAAGACCCAATCTCTATATTCATAACAATATATATATATATATATATATATATATATATATATATATATATATATATATATATATATATTGTTATGAATATAGAGATTGGGTCTTATATATATATATATATATATATATATATGTATAATTTAAACAATTATTATTTAAATCTTTTTGTTCCTCAATCGTAGTAGTCATCAAGGGGACGTCGGGGTATCCATCGGCAGAGAAGGAGAGTTTCCATAGTTCCGTCGCCTTCCCTCTGCGGCTCGTAGGCCTATGATGCTGTCCTCCTCCCGCTTCCGCCTTGCGTAGCTTCCTTATTCTTCATTCTCTTCTTACGCCCGTGCTGTGGTGTGCCCTCGATGTAGCGGTGTTAGTAGTAGGCTGCAACGCTCCATCCTCTTCTGGCCCACTGAAATCTTCATAGCTCCGATACGCCCTCCTTCTCAGTTGCACTGTGTTGGTATGGTCGTCTTCTGAGAAGTTTTGGCTCTGCCGAAAGGTGATCTCACTGGTCGCGTTGGTATATAAAATCGTCGCCGGTTGATTATTTGTCATCTAGTGACCGATGACATATTTATAATTATATTTGACAGCATTCGTTCGCGATATAGCCCTTTCTACCTAGGATTGTATATGGTCGAAAAACGAACTGTATATACTGGAGTTAACACCGAAAATAAAACAAGTCGACGGACGAGGCCTTTCGCGGGGTCGACAATCCATCCTTTGTCTTTGATCTTACGTACCTACCCTAGCGGATCCGAGCAACCGTCATTTTGTGGTTGCTTTACGGTCACATACAAGTAACCGTCATTATGAGGTTCATTTCCAGTTATTTTACCGTAAAACAACTGTAATGTAACCGACAAAGCGACCGTTATTTTGGAACAAAAAATAACCCGATTGCAACTGCAAAGCGACCAATGTTTTAACCAAAAACAAACTTTAAAGTAACGCAGAAGTAACCGACAGTTTGTTAAAAGTTGTTTTTCGGTTATTTGAAAGATCTTCATATAACCGAATAGTAACCCGAAACGGAACATTGAGTTCATTACGGGTCACTTTACGGTTCACTTTACGGTTACCCGCCGGTCACTAGGTTCCTTCTCGGTTATTCTGGAGTGATTTTTTGTTCCATAACGACCGGTCACTCTTCGGTTATTTTGCGGTTCTTCAGATCCGCTTGGGTATCTTATTTAAAACATTGGATGCCCACGTGTGACTCCCAACGTCGCATTGCAAAAGTTATGGCTCTCAGGTTTATCGACTGCACAAAGAACGACGCAGACGTCTAGGCGGCTTTAGGTACAGGGACCCCTTAGTGGTTAGGTAATTCCTGTAAACATCTCGATATCATAGTTCGCGGACGCTCTGTCTCCTGTATGAAGCCGAAGTCGAATTACCCACGGTCCGTCGATCCTAATTTAGATGTTTAAATAATAATCTAGGTCGATATATTGGACACGCGAGCTCCAACTCTCGTAATTTGAGGGCCCACCCAGACCCGCGCTAAATGCTCATAGACACTCAATCGCACGTCTTAGGTGTAGCGGCCCTCCAGGCTCCCGAGCATCCATCCCGATATGCGCCCCTATTTGCCTGCCCCAGCGTCTTGATGCAAGTTCTCTTTTAAGGATGTAGGACCCAAAAGTTACGGGACGTAACACGTTGATCATATGGTAATATGTGAAGTAAACACGCTTAAGCTTTTTATTTTGAGAACTAACATTCGATGCGATAATGTCCTTGCGTGAAACTAATATCAAGTGACTCAATTTAAACAATTAATAAATCAAAATGAAACATGGAATCCTATCGGTATGATGGACGGCAAAGTTTCGGCTATGATAATTTCTTGATCATCTCGTGTATTACAATCTTGTAAGCAGAGTTGTAAACCACGTTAATTCATGAAATATAGTTTTCCGTATCGTTTCGTTTTAAGATTATGACCCCATAATAATAATAATAATAATAATAATAATAATAATAGCACATCGACAGCATGGACTTGTCTGCTCGGCTGACTTTTACATTCTTGCAGTCAGCCGGTCTGATGTCTGAGACCGAGGGATTCATCATTGCCTGCCAGGATGGTGTAATTAACACGCTCGTCTACCAGAGCCAGGTGATGGGTATGCAGGTCCCTGACACACGGTGCAGGGCCTGCAAACGATCGCCAGAGACACTCACGCACATACTATCTGCATGTCCCAACTATGCGGTCTCTGGCTATATCCATCGCCATAATGCGGCCCTAAGAGTGTTGTACTACCACCTTCGACACTCTTACGGGGTAGACGAGACGCCACTGCTTCCCTACGCCCCTGGAGATATTGAGTCCGTCGTGGGAAATGAGAAGTGCCGTATTTACTGGAACTATTCATTTCCCACTGTCAGGCAAATAACAGCCAATAAACCTGACATTGTCGTCTTCGACCACGAGATACATGCGATCTTTGTCATCGAGTTCTCGGCTCCGGGCGAATCTAACATCGCTACTAAAGAAGACGACAAGCGGACGAAATATCAGGATCTCCTTTTCGAGCTTCGCGGGCTATACCGAGGGTACACGGTCAAGCTGGTGGTACTCATAATCGGCGTTCTCGGCGGAATGAAGCCGTCGTTTGTCACGAACCTTAAGATCATCCCCGCCTGTCGGCAGAAAGCGGACTCACTTGCGGGTCGAATGCAGAAGGCGGTCATTCTGGGTTCGCTCCGTCTACTTAGGTCACACGATTCTGGACTGACCTGACTGCTTACCTCCGGGTTGGAGGAGCAGTCAGGCAGAATGATTTTTATTAACCCGCCCGTCCTGTAGGTGAGTCGGAGCCCTGCGGGGCCGGTCGAGCATTTTACGAAACGTAATAATAATAATATTTGGAGTTCCGAATTGTCTGGGCGGAACAAGATCGCTGCTACCAACATGCTTGCCGTCCCAGTCCTTCTCTACTCTTTCGGGGTAGTGAAATGGAGGCGAGACAAGCTGCGTGAACTCGACGCCAGCACACGCAAGATGATGAACATCCATAGAAGTCTTCATCCTAGATCTTCCGTGCCCCGTATATACCTCCCGCGTCACATGGGTGGAAGGGGCCTACTTGGATTGGAGTGCCTGCATGATCGTTTGGTCCTCGGTGTAGCTTGCGACGTAATCGGAAGTGCGAATCCTCTCCTGTCCTTCGTGAATGATCATGAAAGGACGGGGGTTGGGGCGTTTTTATACAGGGCGGCAGAGAAGGCGGCAGAAAACCTCGGTTTGGAATTTCGTGTTGGTCGGGGCGGCAGAAGGTCGATTAATTCCATCATCGACCTGGAACCGTCCCGGCGTAGGAGCACCATCAGAGCCGCCGAGCATAATACCCTGCTCGAGCGGCACGTGGGCAAGGCCATGCACGGAGTGTTCTTTCGGCACATCGACAGCATGGACTTGTCTGCTCGGCTGACTTTTACATTCTTACAGTCAGCCGGTCTGATGTCTGAGACCGAGGGATTCATCATTGCCTGCCAGGATGGTGTAATTAACACGCTCGTCTACCAGAGCCAGGTGATGGGTATGCAGGTCCCTGACACACGGTGCAGGGCCTGCAAACGATCGCCAGAGACACTCATGCACATACTATCTGCATGTCCCAACTATGCGGTCTCTGGCTATATCCATCGCCATAATGCGGCCCTAAGAGTGTTGTACTACCACCTTCGACACTCTTACGGGGTAGACGAGACGCCACTGCTTCCCTACGCCCCTGGAGATATTGAGTCCGTCGTGGGAAATGAGAAGTGCCGTATTTACTGGAACTATTCATTTCCCACTGTCAGGCAAATAACAGCCAATAAACCTGACATTGTCGTCTTCGACCACGAGATACATGCGATCTTTGTCATCGAGTTCTCGGCTCCGGGCGAATCTAACATCGCTACTAAAGAAGACGCCAAGCGGACGAAATATCAGGATCTCCTTTTCGAGCTTCGCGGGCTATACCGAGGGTACACGGTCAAGCTGGTGGTACTCATAATCGGCGTTCTCGGCGGAATGAAGCCGTCGTTTGTCACGAACCTTAAGATCATCCCCGCCTGTCGGCAGAAAGCCGACTCACTTGCGGGTCGAATGCAGAAGGCGGTCATTCTGGGTTCGCTCCGTCTACTTAGGTCACACGATTCTGGACTGACCTGACTGCTTACCTCCGGGTTGGAGGAGCAGTCAGGCAGAATGATTTTTATTAACCCGCCCGTCCTGTAGGTGAGTCGGAGCCCTGCGGGGCCGGTCGGGCATTTTACGAAACGTAATAATAATAATAATAATAATTAATCGCGAAAATTAAGATCATCCCCGCCTGTCGGCAGAAAGCCGACTCACTTGCGGGTCGAATGCAGAAGGCGGTCATTCTGGGTTCGCTCCGTCTACTTAGGTCACACGATTCTGGACTGACCTGACTGCTTACCTCCGGGTTGGAGGAGCAGTCAGGCAGAATGATTTTTATTAACCCGCCCGTCCTGTAGGTGAGTCGGAGCCCTACGGGGCCGGTCGGGAATTTTACGAAGCATAATAATAATATGTGGTGATTATAAAATAGAGTGTAAGCATTTGTTTAGCTGGAAAAATACTATTTTTCGCTTAAATAGGGGTAGAAATAGTGAAAATGTAAGGGATAATTAATGCATTTCTTTTTAATGCAATAATTATGTTTCTTCATTTTCTAAAAGATTGACATGGAATTTTATCCATAATAACATTTTTTGCAGCTGTTAAAAAATGTAGTCATTGAGTTTTAATCGGTACATGTTATTATTTTGAAATCGTAATTATAGAACTGTTCTTATTACCATCTTTATTTCTATAAGCATTAGATTCTTTACAACACTGCTTGTAAGTGATGTTGTGAAAAGGATGTGAACAGGACTGTTTTTTAATTTTGTTTTCCATCTTCTCTGTTTAATAAGATCTGACAATGATATTGAGCCAAAGGAATTGCGCTACCAAAAATGTAAAAATACTGAAACCATGGCTACTTGAACAAAATTTGTAACCGGGTTTTCTAATATGGCTTGTGTAACAGTTTATATTCAATAATTTATTTTAATAATTATTAAATAGAGAGACATTATTGCGAATATCTTCACTGAGTGGCACAATTACATGCTGATTTTACAGTTATAGAATTTTGCTATAATACTTTATACTGAATGATTCACTCTGATAGTTACTTGTGTCATATTATAATATTTTGCTTATGCTGTGCTATCGGCCGATACTGGCATAACGCATTTAGCATACTAAAACATCGTGATAACGGATGAGTTTTACAGGTGAGAATTTGGATGGAGAGATCGAGCGGTTATTGAGTTTTTACTGTATATACATTGATATTGCGACTTAGTTATTTTCTTAGTATTTTCTCATATACAACAATATTTTATTCAGAAAACATGGTATTATTTTAAGATGGATTGTCGATCCCGCGAAAGGCCTCGTCCGTCGACTTGCTTTATTTTCGGTGTTAACTCCAGTATATACAGTTCGTTTTTCGACCATATACAATCCTAGGTAGAAAGGGCTATATCGCGAACGAATGCTGTCGAATACAATTGAGCTGGGGGCACGATGTTAAAAACTTTCTTAAATTAATATACATATGTAGGAAGTTTTTTTGCACATACGACTCACGAAATTTACAACGCATATTTTGATTTTCAATAAGTGGTGTATTAAACCATTTTCGCAGTAGCTCATAAGTAATATAGTAGTAATATAAGTAGTAATAAGTGCCGTAAAAATACGGAACCGATATCGATTAAAAATTAATTACGTTTTAAGCATAAAATATAATAATCATTTTTATACCTTATCACGAATATTAAGCTTATACATATCACTCGACGTCGCTATCGTCATCCGCTTCACCACAGCTATTAAATCCGCCACGCGCATGGTTTGTATACCCCTGTATACGTGATTCGACATAGGCATTTTCGAGATCATCGAGACGGTCGATATCGTTATCGTCTTCGTGTGACGGCGAATCGCCGTTGTCTTCAACTTCATCGACTACAACATTTGTTGAATACACTGATTGTCCTTCCTGACAGCCTATACCATTCCTATGTCTGTGGGCCGCCTGCTTCCTGTCAAAGTTCGCGGCTCGGCGACGGTCAGTAAAGGAGCCGACACCATTTCCCCAGTCGAATTCTCTCGAGCTTGTTGCAAGCTGTGCGTGGCCTATACCCAGCATCACGTCCACGATCGAGACACGTTCATTCCCATCATTCCATAGGATATCCACCCAAATAGCCTCGGCAGACACATCCGGAAACCACACGTGCATGAGGATACTATGGCCGACGAGACATTCACGAAGTCCATGGCACGTATCAACAGTCCATTCGGTACCTCCGATGGGACATACGTCGAGTATTCCACAAGCGAAAACTTGCCATGGCACAAGTTGAACGATAGATCGCATTACGTATAAATGTTCAAGGCGTAATGTTGCCTCGATGGCATAATCACCAAGCCATACTTGAATTTTTTCCGCATTGTTCGTTTGATCCTGCACTGTACCACGATACAGCTTGTTATCGATATCCGCGAGCACTAGTGATCCGCGAAATATCTCTTCCTCGAGGAGACTGTGAAGCAGTGTACGATCGTAACATTGTACACCGCGAAGGAATGCATCGCGAGTCGCTGCTTCATCATCCCTCGTTGCATAGATTCGCCAGGGCGTCTCTACAGTGACTATCTTAATGTTGAGAAATCCATCCAAACCGTGAATAGGATAATTCCGTACATGATCCATTTTTTAACGGTTAATTTTGTTGTTGAGACTTAATGAATAATTTTATATCGTATGACCCGCGAATAAAATTCCACAACAAATCTCAAAGTTATTCCTGGAAGTTGATAACGTTGAGTCTTCCAAGGAAAGAATACGAGAACGACAACTGTCTCGTGGAACTTGTCGATGGCTAATTGTAGAAGGTCGGTGTCTTCAGGAGCCTTTATAGTTTTCTACCCCACTACATTGACTAAATAGTAGAAATGATGGTGATTTGAACACTTTAGTAATGATTTTTTCAGTATACTTGTCGCTTCACTCCTTTTTATATGATCTTTCCATCTTTCCTTTTTTTCACGAACATCAAGTATCCGTGTACATTAGCCACGAACGAAATCTGGAAAGCCTATGGGCACCGTTTAACCCTTACCGAAGTTTCACCTAAATTGTTCTCGTTGATGTACGATATTGTCGACTTTTCATTCATTAGAACATAAGTTAACTACACTCCTTTTCGTAACCTTAGTAAACGACCCTTATGAAAAATGTGTCCAACCTTGTAAACAGAAAAACACCACCCGGCTCGTCGTGCCTTCTCCTATCTTGACATAGGGGAATGACGCACCATTATTCCCAAAGCAAGTATTGCTCTGTGTAAGTGTAGTGACGACCCTACGCTTCAGCGTTTTCATCAGTATTAGAGCCGTTTAACAGAGGACGAAAATGTATGTTCTTAACAATCTTGTCTAGCGATACGCACAAAACACTGTTATAAAAAATCTTCGTGTCACGTTCGTTTCCAAACTTGTATCGAATTTTCTATCGTACGGACTTTTACATCTTGCTTTAAAAATATGGAAACAAAATACATGTAACCGCTTTTCATATTTGAATGATAACAAAATTTATGTTTGATAGAAATGTTGACAAAATAAAAAATTTGAAGACGACCGATTTTTAGATTTTTAATACAAACAAAACATGAAAAGGATTCCGGTGGTCTTTTTCATTTTCGAATAAAAACCAAAATTTATGTTTGAAAGAAATATTGACAAAATATAAAAGTTTTTAGATGTCATATTTTTTAATTTTAATACAAACAAAATATGAAAAGGATTCCGGTTGTCTTTTTCATATTTGAATGAAAACAAAAAAATTTATGTTTGAAAGAAATGTTGACAAAATAAAAAGGTTTTCAGATGTCGTATTTTTAGATTTTTAATACAAACTGTGACGTGATTTTTTGAAATCGCGGTCACAAGGGTTATTGCTGACGATATGGTCATTGTTTCGTAGCTGTCCCTCCTCGAATTGTCATCATCGCTAAGGATGATTGTTTCCGAGAAGTATGAAGTTGAGGCTCGGTTACCGATTTTATTGATTTTTTTTTGTGGTCTTTGATGACGCATACGCTCGGCATATTCAAACTGTCGCGAGGATGAGAGCTCAACGAAACGAACAGCCCGACAGATGAGAATTGCCGGCAAAAGTCTTGCAGTTAGTTGTAGACCGGTGCAAAACCGGCGCCCTATAGCGAGAGTGCATTGCGCTAGAGAACGGGTGGAGATTCGTTAGTTTTTGCAGAGAACTGAGTATCCTGGTGCAATATCATTGTGTAGTATAGGCCCGTTTTCGCGCGAAGCACTGAGGGAGACAGCTGTATAGATTTCGAATGTTACCGGCATGATTTGCGATCCCGATATAGTTATGAGATGATTCGAGTGAGAGAGGGAAGTAGCTCTCGGGTAAGGGATTTTGGGAGACATTAAGAATTATAATGTCGAGCTTTCGATGATTATTAGAGATAGTCAGTCTGGCTCGGGACACCGCCGAGGTGCCTCGAGTCTAATTAAGCGCTCCCGTGTTGACAGTGTTTCTGTCGTTTGCGCGCGCGTCTTTCGCGTAGTTCTCGCGCTCCGTATAGTGTATCGCGTATTCGCATGCGCTCAGAGTGACTGTTCTCGGGTGATTTTATTCAATAAAATCAATTGATTGTTCTCGTTCATCGTGTAGTGCAGCCAGTGCACTCACGGTTCCCGTGAATCCTCTGGGATTTTGTTCCGGACCTCGGAGTTACCAGAAATAATTTTGGTGAGTCGTTCCCGTGATTTAATTGATTAATTTGATCGAATATCTTCGATTAAAATGCTCTCTTGTGGCCGAGGATACGGCCAAGTTAACGATGGCTTCGTGCTACACGCGCGTAGCAATGCCCTGCTATATCACCGCGTTCTCGATGCGTCTTGCCGATCTCGCGCATTATTTAATGCAGTTATATTCCCGTCAGGTTCCCGATTTTTTTAATGAAAATTATCTAATCTACCGTGATTTCGATTTCTAATCGAGAATAAGCTATTTATTCGGCCAACCTCGACTCTCTGTACCACAATCTAGCGGCCTGAGCGGCCGTGCATTTCCGCAACCGTTCGTTCTCGCAAGCGCATCCCAGTTGCGTTTGTTAATTTTACGCGACCCCAAAAATTAACTAAGCTACCGTTTTCTTTGAATTTGTTCTCGATCGTTAGCTTTTGCTCCGGGCTTTCGATTTTATTGGTATCGAGCCTGATCACCTTGATTCCTCGGGCATACCGGTTAGTTAATACCGGTGACACAAAAATTAACTGGCGCCCACCGGGTTTGCGGATGCGCGAACGATAGTGGACGGCCGAAGGTGACCGTATCGTGATGCAGTTCCCGAATAAAATTTGATTTTATTTGTTACCGATTATGCTCACGAAAAATACGTCACAAAACAAAATATGAAAACGATTCCGGTGGACTTTTTTATATTTGAATGAAAACAAAAAATTTATGCTTTAAATAAAACCAAAGTTTATGTTTGAAAGAAATATTCCCAAAATAAAAAATTTTCAGTCTACCTATTATGAGATTTTGAACACAAACAAAACATGAGAATGAATGAACATGAATGCATGAACATGAAAATGCTGTCAAAATAAAAGTTTTCAGGCGGCATATTTTCAGATTTGAATGCAAACAAAACATGAAACGGTTTCCAGGATTCTTTTCTTCATATTTGAATGAAAACCAAAACTTATGTTTGAACGAAATGATGACAAAATAAAAGTTTTCGGATGTCAAATTTATTAGATTTTAAATACAAACGAAACATGAAAAGGTGGACTTTTTCATATTTGAATGAAAACCAAAATTTATGTTTGTGAGAAATTTTGACAAAATAAAAAGTTTTGAGACGTCATATTTTTTAGATTTTTAATGCAAACAAAACATGAAAAGGTGTCGGTGGAATTTTTATGTTTGAATGAAAACCAAAACTTACGTTTGAAAGAAATATTGACAAAACAAAAAGTTTCCAGATGTCATATTTTTTAAAATTTTTGCCACAAGCAAAACATGAAAAGGATTCCGGTGGCCTTTTTCATATTTAAATGAAAACAAAGAATTTATGTTTGTAAAAAATGTTGACAAAATAAAAAAGTTTTCAGACGGCATATTTTCAGATTTGCATACAAACAAAACATGTAACGGTTTGCAGGAGCCTTTTATTCGTATTTGAATGAAAACGAAAATGTATGGTTGAAAGAAATGTTGACAAAATCAAAAAGTTTTGAGACGGCATATTTTGAGATTTTAATGCAAACAAAACATGAGAAGGTTTCCGGGGATCTTTTCTCCATATTTGAATGAAAACCATACTTTATGTTTGCATGAAATTTTGACAAAATAAAAAGTTTTGAGACGTCATATTTGTAGATTTTTTATGCAAACGAAACATGAAAAGGTTTTCGGTGGAATTTTTTATATTTGAATGAAAACCAAAACTTATGTTTGAAAGAAATATTCACAAAATAAAAAAGTTGTAAGACGTGTTTTTAGATTTTAATACAACACAAAATTAAACTGACAACATATTTCTTGTGTCACTTTTATCATTCGAAACCTTTTCCCTCATTTTCCAAGACTACATAAAACCAGTATTTTTTTAGATTTTAATACAAACACAAAATATAACTGAAAACGTATTTCTTTTATCACTGTTATCATTCGAAACCTTTTACCCTTATTTTCCAAGACACATGAATCATCTACATAAAAACAGATGATCAGCGTTGAGCTAGACAGTAATAAAACTGAAAACGTATTTCTTGTGTGACTGTTATAATTCGAAACCTCTACCCCTCATTTTCCAAGATATATGAGTCATCTACATTTAACCAGACGATCACCGATGAGATAGGTTAGTCATAAAGAAACACTCCTGACGCCATCATCTCAGGTTCTCTCTCTCTGACACCTACGACGATGGATACCATCGACGGCATGCTCATAATCGATTGCTCCAAGGAACAATAAAGAAATCGGCTACAGCCAAATGACGAAGGACCCTGTAATGTGGATAACATGTACTCTTTATAATCGGATTTTCTTAAGAATCGTATTTCTAGTTTTAGTAGTTTGGTTGCTCTGTGTGTGTGTGTGTGTCTGAACATTATTATAAAAATAATGTATCATATAAACAATATTTAAATAAACTAATTTATAAATATGTAAGTCTTCATTTATTCAAAGAATAAGCATGAATTAAAAGCGCGAGCAGAACAAGTATACGGACGCGCCGATCATCTCGCGCTGGTGGGTGAAGGTGGGAGCGCTATGGGAGGGGGTCGCGACTGGAGGGGATTCTCGCGGTCTTGGGCCGCGTGCGCTATTTGATATCACTCTCACGCGCGTCGCCACTGTACACGGTCAGTCGGATACCACGGAGCACACGGGTCTCTCGCGATCCTTGACCACCAACCGGACTTCCAACAACGCACACCGGTGGCGCCACCATCGTCTCTCAATCGGACACGTAAGTAAGGGCTGAGCGCGCACCGGCTCTTGCGATCTTGGGACACCGCTTGGGGCTTCCGGCGACACTCACCGGCGGAGCCACCATCGACTCTCAGCCGGATAGACGGCGGGGCGCCGAGAGCACGCCGTCTCTCGAGATCTCGGACCACCAGCGGCGCCACCACCGACTCTCAATCAGACCCACGGCGGAGCGCCGAAAGCACGTCGTCTCTCGCGATCTTGGGCCACCACTCGGGACTTCCAGCGGCGCTCACCGGTGGCGCTACCGTCAATTTTCGGACCCCAGCAGAATGCCCGAATTACGTGGTGCTTTCGTGATCTTGGTCCACAGCATGGACGGAAACAAGAGGTAGGAGAAGAGGGGTGCGTCAACATCACATGCGTACATGGAGGGGGTGATGGACAAGTACAGAGACGAATAACAGTCGTTCTCTCAGAGGGAGGGTTAAGGGGTGGGAAGAGGGAGGGACAATTAGAGGGCTTGTGTGGGAGGGAGGGCACTCAAGGGAGGGAAAGGGAGGGACAATTAGAGGGCTTGTGTGGGAGGGAGGGCACTCAAGGGAGGGAAAGGGAGGGACAATTAGAGGGCTTGTCTGGGAGGGAGGGCACTCAAGGTAGGGGAGGAAGACACTCCAGGGAGGGGAGGGGATGCCCCCACCACGCCCCATTTATGGCGCCACTAGGCTACGCCCCCTAGCGCCTGGCGCCATAGGCCACGCTCCTTCTGTCTCGCGATCTTGGGCCTCTTCTACTATTGACCATGCTGCCATTTCAATGAATTTTGATCTGCCAGATGATTGTTTTGCTAATAGTTTTTCTTCTGAAACTTTGCGTTTTAATTATAAATTAACTAAATGGAAAAAGTTCACTAAAAAACTTGACTCGAATTTGACTTGTGTTGTACCGGATAATAGAAATCTATCAATTAATGAAATTGATAACAATCTAGCTGTGATTACAGATGCTATTAGCAATACCATCATAAATGTTGTTCCTAAAATTAAGCCTAAAGATAATATTATGAAATATGTCAATAAGAACATTATCAGATTACAAAAAAATAGGAGAATGCTGGTATCCTTGTTGCATAGACTGTTTATCGTAGATCCCACATCCAAATTGCTTATTACTAAATGTGCTAAAAATACTCTGAAATTGACAGTAGAAGCCCTCCATAATGAATTTAAAAGTTCTGCTGAAAAATTTTGGGAGAACCAAATAAAGCTTATTGATTATCGTAAATCTGATACATTTTTTCCAAAAATTAATAATCTACTCCGTCCTAAGCAACCAATCGAGATTGGAAATATTCGTATTCCCCATAATAATTTGGACATTCTTTTGAGAAGTAAGTGTGATTTAACTACAGCTCATTCTGTTGACAATGCATACATCTTTTCTACTCCAATAGATACGCTCAATATAATTGGTGCATATTATCAGACAATCAATTCACCTAGATACTTAAATAATGGGACTAGATTGAAGCAAGTTGTGGTCGACACTGCTTCTATTAAGGAAGCGTTTGCGTCTGCTAGGCTTCGTTGTGATACTCACACTGTTTTTGATGATTCGAATAAGGCAACTAATCCTACTTGTGTTAGTCATCCACCACATATTTTTTGCAACATTATGTCTGTTACCAGAATTTTAAAGTGTCTTCCGAATAAAACCTCTAGTGGTCTCGATAATATTCCGCCAATTGTATTGAAGCATCTGTCTGTCAAGGTAATTGTACTTCTAACGATTCTGTTTAATAATGCCTTAAATCACAGTTACTTTCCAAAAATGTGGAAATGAGCTAAAGTTCTTCCGGTTATAAAAAAACATAAAGATCCTTCTGACCCTTCCAGCCGCAGACCACTTAGATTAACTCCTAGTTTGAGTAAAGTTTATGAATCTGTTATTAACTATAAAATTGCTGTTTTTTGTAACTGCAATAATATAATTCCAGACTCTCAATTTGGATTCAAATTTGAACATTCTACCACTCATGCGATTCATAAACTTCTCTCAGACGTTAATATTTACGGTGGTAACTCTGCCATGGTGGGCGCTGCGCTCCTTGATTTAGAAAAAGCCTTTGACTCTGTTTGGCTGGATGAATTGCTTTTTAAACTTTATAAGAAACGTTTTCCTAATTGGCTTCTCTATTTAATCTGAGATATGATTAAAGATAAAACTTTCGTAACATGGGATGGTCAGCACATTTCTACGGAAGAGTTTAAAATTAGTGAAGGCTTGCAACAGGGTACAGTTAACTCTCCTATTTTATTTAATACATTTACCTGTGATGTCTTAAAACTTTATAATATGAATAGTATTAATAGTAAGGTCTCTGCGTTAGCGTTTGCCGATGACGTTATTGTGTACACCTATGGTAATAGTGTACATGCTATAGAGGTCAAATTGGAAGACATTGTCGAAAAAATCAATCAGTATTATATTGCCTGGAACCTTCGACTTAATCCTACAAAATGTGAAACTATTCTGTTTAGGGAAACTACTTGTTTCTTGTCTTCCAGAAATAGAAAAGAATATAAAAACTTCCGTATTTCTACTACTAATCCTGGCACTAATGGGAAAGTTGAGGTTCCACATAAAAAAATTGTCAAGTACCTGGGTTTCCACATTGATGAGCTTTTTCGACGTAATATCCATGTGGAGACTCAGTTATCGAAGCTAAAGCAGCCTTTCATGCTAACAATAGAATCTTCTTTAATAGACATTTATCGTCCCGTACTAAAGTAATTCTTTATATGCTTCTAATTCGCCCAATAATAACGTATGCAGCACTAATCTGGTGGAATACTAACCATACTATTATGGAGAGCCTTAGAATGTTTGAGAGGAGATGTTTGAGCATTTGCTTAAAACAATATAGATCACCGCATTCGAATTTCCTACACTTTATTAAAAATGAAATCATTTACGATTTAACTAACATTCCTCGTATTGATTCCTTTATAATTAAACTTACTAGAGGTTATTTTGCCAAGCTTCCTTTTGTTGATAATGAAATAACCAGTTCGCTGACTAATTTTGATCCTACTCTGATTTGCAGACAATTACAAACAGGTTATGAAACCCCTCTAGCTTTTCTCTACTGCGATTTTGTAGGTCTTATCCAAAACGCTGATAACGTTCCTCTAATTTATCATTGGCGACGTAATAAAGCAAACAAACGTATTGCGATGATACATACGGACTTCGTTTCTCGTACTGATCTGTTCAAATATTCTACTAATATTCCTAACTGTGATACTGTTAACTTTCAAAGACTTAGATTTGATAAATTTTGGTGGCTTTCGGCCAATAGTATTTTTATACGAGAACTTTCTGAGCGAAGACTGATTTATTTTAGAAATCTAAGGAGTCGTGCATATGACATGTTCTTCTCGATGTCCAGTGCTATCAGTTTTTTATATTCTCACTAAACCGTTGTTTATATGTATATATAGTTTTAAGTCTTAGTGTAAGTTCCATTTGGACGTAAAATATTGATCTGAGGGTTTTTATGCTTTTAGCACCTTTTTTCCCTTTCTCCAAGGCTGCGGTCCGAGGCCATTTATCTTTTCTGAGCAATCCGGCTTAATATTTTTTTTTTTTCTCGATATTCCCTATTATAAGTTATTAAACAAAGAAATTCTATCTACGAGATCTGCCTGCGTGCAGGTAATATTATACTATTGGTTCTTTTTTATATGTTTATTCTGCGACCATCAATTTCTTTAATGTACTTTTGTTGTCAATAAACATTGTTAAAAAAAAGAAAAAAAAGTACTCGACTGGTAATCCCAAGGTTGCAAGTTCGAGACCTACCAGCGACACCATTTTTTTTATTTTGGAAAAATGGAAAAATATCGGTCATTTTGCAGTCGTTAAACGTAAAACGACTGATCGAACATGAAATGGGGTCGGTCGTTTTGCAGTCGTTTTTTGGGCAACTAGCCGGAAAACGACCGATCGAGTATGAAATAATATCGGTCGTTTTGCAGTGATTTGCGGTAACATTTTTGCACAAAACGACGTCAGTCGTTTTTTGCGGTTGTTTATCGGTGGCACGACTTGCTAGGGGAACCTTAGATCAGAGCAACTTGGATTACATTAATCAAGAATTTGACAAACACTACGCAGGCAATGAAAAACTGGCTAATGCTATCTCCAACCAAACAAAAATCATCAAGACCATGTTAAATTCAGAGACTCTCGCAATCGCCGCCTTAACTGAACAAAGTAAAAATAACCTCGAAAATTACAAACAATTCATAAGAACTGCAAACAACCAAACGACAGATATCTTTTTACCTAACCAATTGACTATTTGTACTCTCATCTTGGACGAATTGAATACCGATATGAACATGATACTTGACGCTGTAAGTAATGGAAAACACGGAATAATTTATTCCCAACTCCTCACTCCTACGATTCTAAAAAACACCATAGCAGAATTCGAACAAACTTATCCCATTCACAATACCGAGACTAACTACGGATACATAATAGACATCTCTGAAGTAGATATACGAGTAGAACAAATGCGGTTAATCTATGTACTGAAAATTCCACTTCTTGAAACAGAAGATTGGAAACTTACTAGACTCATCCCTATTCCATGAAAAGTTAATGGAAACGTCCAAGGTATAATACCAGAAAATGAATATCCCCTCTTAAGCACTCCTGTCATTTCGTATATCCCTATAGAAAAAGGACAAATTGATAAATGTAAAACTATATTGTCACACTACGTTTGTAAGCGAGAACAGCCGACGTATCTCCTTGCCGAAACCACTAACTGTGGAACATCGATTCTGAAAAATCAAAAAAATCCTCGTTATCAATGCAATATATCACCATTCTTTATAAAATCATTGACATACATATCGCTGACTGACAGAAAAGGATACATAATAATTCCAAGTAGAACCACCGAGCTGCAAATGCTTTGTAACTGGAAGCCCACGAGGTTCACCATCAACGATTCTACTCTCGTTACTTCCACAAGCGACTGTATAATCTACACCAACGGATCTGTAATGAAATTGTACCACTCTAACGAAATTCGCCAAGACATTAGATACAACAAGACTCTAGATTTTCTTTTCGACACTACTGACCTCCGTATATTAAAAGACAAAATGATACCTCTGCAAGATGAGATTCAGCCGCAAACATTAAAAGATCTCAGCTTGAGCCTTGACGCCATTGAAAAATCTATAAACAAAGCAAGACAGAATCGACGAACGAAAATATGGGCAGATAGTGCTTCGGAAAAATGATCATATTTAGGTTATGTAAGCCTGACGATAATCGTCCTAGGAATAATGTATAAGTGTGGATTATGGGGCTTGTTATCTCGATGTATGCCCAACTTTTGTATACGTTTATTTTGCCTACATAATACGATTAATAATAGAGACAGAATCTTACCTGTACGATATATGAGAAAGGGAAATCCGGACGCTATATCCGGACGAAAACAATACTCGCGTGCAGAAGATCAAGAGACGCGGTAGCGTCTCGAGGCAAGTACATTTACGACGAGACGCTACAAGTATCAAGAGACGCGGTAGCGCCTCGAGGCAAGTACATTTACGACGAGACGCTACAAGTATCAAGAGACGCGGTAGCGTCTCGAGGCAAGTACATCTACGACGAGACGCTACAAGTATATATTCCGGAGCCAACTCATTTTAGCCACGTTTTCAACAGGTTATATCATTATAGCAACGAATTTCGCATGCTATACGAATGGATTATAACGCAGGCACATGCATTAGCTCAAAATATTGCGATTGAGATTAAAACCAATGCTGTAACTATAGTATTAACAATGATATTGTTACGTCCGGGCGGCAACTCTCCAGAGTTGCACGATAGGAAAACGTAACGGCGGTCTCTCTTTCGAGTCAAGGCTTAGGCCCTTTACGTCGGGGACGGAGACCTCGCCATTTATTGCCGAAGATTATATGTAGAAATAGGATTTCTGGAGGCTCAAGGTACTGAGTCTAAGATCTGGATGACCAGCATGCATAAATAATGTTCGAAGACCAGGTATTAAATACTCACAGTTTATTCACTTTGAACCGATGATCAATACAAGTTGTTACTGGTATATATATATATATTGAATTACTTAGCCACGCAGGGCTATCGCAGCGCAGAAGAGCTTTGCGCGCTCTGACGAAGTATATCGGCGTAAAGTTCGAGTTGAAATAACTGACTTAACTAAAAAATCTCGCGCTTATATACTAATTCGGTAGCGGTGTCGGAATTTTGATAAAGGGAGCGAAGTCATAAATTTTCCTATGGTGTCACTGGTAATGGGTAGTGTGATAATATTTGTCATACATATAGATGTTCTGGCCTAAACTGAGATGATAGTTAGGCGCGAGAGCACGTGCATCTAGCTACTAAAAAGGGGTAATTAACAATGTTTATGGTGCGCGTGGATGACGCGTGCGACAAGTTTATGATATTTTTAAGTGTTCTGGACTGGAGACGGCCCTTCCGCAGGGGAACCGAGGCGATGGTCATGCGTGGGAACGCGTGCATCTAGTTTCCAAGAAAAGGGGAATATAAAGATGCATATGGTGCGCGCGGGTGACGTGTACGTCAAGTGTGAAACTATTTATGACACACGGAGGAGACAGAGTGTCTCTAGGCTAGACGCGGGCCCTTCCACAGGGGGAACCTAGGCGTCGGTTGCTGGTGGCTTACGTGCACTCTGTCGCGTAGGGGACGCGTGCGGCTAGTTGCAGTGCTTGGCTGCATCTTATGAGAGTAGTGGGAAGCGTGTGTGTGTGTGTATGTGTATGTGGGTAGCTCGGAGTAGCTTCTTAGAGAAACAGGAAGGTTACGCATGACGTAACAATATGTCTGTTTAATCATTTCGTTTTTTAGAATTTATTTCAATTGACACGGCACGCGCGCAACTTCACGCCGTAATGGCACGCGCGCATCTTCACGCCGTACATGGCACGCGCACAACTTCACGCCGTACATGGCATGCGCGCAGCGCCATACATACCCCAACATACACGAACACTGCTCTTGGGCGGGTAAATAAATGAACTGGTCGTTTAATTATTATGCAAATATGATTGATTTATTATCGATACATGAGAAAAGCCTCGATCCACACAACGTCGTGTGCGCGTCGAACGGTAGCGAGAATCAGACTGACTCCCACCGAAGGGGGTGAGTCCAGTCGTCCCGAGGATCTCTCGATCGGTATTGCGGGGCGCTGACCAATGGATTAAAGGCTTTGTAATCCCAACGCTCCCCCACAAAGTCGTATCCTCATTCGCGTAACTCAATCATTCCAAGTCCATTTTGGCACGACACATGTTTGGGTTCGGATAGCCCCTTCGTCAGGATGTCTGCCGGCATCTCGTTGGTTGGCATATACTGCAGCTTGATCGAGCCTGATGCGCAATGGTCCCTGATGAAGTGATGACGTAGGTCAATGTGCTTCGTCCGCGAGTGATGCACGCCAGCGTTGTGGACCAATCGTTGTGCTCCTTGGTTGTCGTTGTACAGCGTAATCTGGTCACATGTTGCGTGCAGATCGACTAACAGGCTTTTGAGGTAAATTAACTCTTTCGTTGCCTCGGACATGGCCATATACTCGGCTTCTACACTTGATAATGCGACCGTGCGTTGTTTTCGCGCGTCCCAGCATACCGCTGCTCCTGCGAGGATAAATGCGTACCCGGAATACGATCGTCTGTCAACGGTGTTTGCTCCCCAATCTGCGTCGACTACTCCGTACAACTGTTTTTTCGTCTTGCGGTACTGAAGTCCATGGTCTGTGGTACCTCTCAGATACCTGAGAATTCGTTTTGCTGCCACCCAATGTTCCACAGAGTAGTTGGTGTTAAATTGACTGAAGTTCACCGCGTAGGCTATATCAGGCCTCGTTGTCACCGCGAGGTACATCAACGCTCCAATAATTGACTGATATGGGTATTGTTTCATTATTTTTTCGTTCACTTGCAGTGGTTTAGTTAGTTGTTTGTTGGTTTCGATCGGAGTTTTTGCAGGTTTGCAATCTTGCATTCCGAAACGTTCCAGGATTGCTTCCGTATATTGACGTTGCGTTAGACAAACACTGTGGTCAGTTTCGTCCTGCTGGAACTCGATTCCAAGGCAGTAGTTTACAGGACCCAGGTCCTTCATTTCAAATGATTCCGCTAGCGAACGTTTCGTTTCCATCAGCCAGTTCGTGTCGTTCGTTGCGATCAATATATCGTCGACGTATATTGAAATTATCATTGTTCGATTTTTTCGCTGCGATATAAACAAACATGGGTCTTGTCCTGTTGGTTGCATCCCAAGTTGCTTCAATTTTGTAGTAATTCTGCGATACCATTGAAGACCCGATTGTCGCAGTCCGTAAAGTGCCTTTTTTAGTAGACAAACGCTGTCTCGATTTTTGTTCAGGTCTGCCAGCCAACGCTCAGCGGTTTTTATGATATCGGGTTTACGTATCAATTCAGCGCTCGAACCGACGTGCTTCCTCGACGTAATCTTCGTTAGGATTTCTCGCAACTGTTCGGGTATTTCCATATAGACGTCTTCTTCTAGTTCACCGTGCAGATAGGCGGTTACTACGTCCATTTGATGTATCTGCAGACCTCGTTCTGCCGTCAGCGCTGCCAAAAGTCGAATTGAGGTGGAGCTCGCCACCGGAGAATATGTTTCGTGGAAGTCTTCTCCTGGTCGTTGCGAGCATCCTCGTGCAACGAGACGTACCTTCTTTTTTGTGTCAAACTCATTCTGTTTGGTGCAGAAAACGAATCTACTGCTGATTACCTTGCGATCGCTTGGCCTTGATACGATCTCCCATGTGTTGTTGCGTATCTGTGCAAGATATTCGTCCTCTAATGCCGTTCGCCAAGCCCCGGCATCGTCGCTCTGTTTTGCTTCTTGCCACGTTATTGGATCGTGTGTTGTTGTGAGGTTGCACTCCGTGAAAACTTTGTCGTCCAGCTCTTGATTTTCTTCAGTTGACTCCGTTTCGTCTGCTGCGCCATTGTCCTCCTCGCCATCTTCGAGCTGTTCGCTATCTTCTTCGTCATTCGCCACCGATTGATATATTTTTCTTGGTCTTCCGACCGATCCGGAGCGAAGCAATCTTGGTCGTCCTCTGCCGCGCTTCGGTGCTCTAGATGGTTCCGGGGTCCCGACCGATACCGCTTTGCGTTTACGCGTTCGCGGCACGATGGAGAGTTTTTCTTTATTTTCTCTGCTTGCCTCTTGTCCCCGTTCGGCTTCGTTTTGATTTGATTCGATATCCGCGCTTGAATTTTCGTTATTTTCGCTTTCGAGGAATTCTTGATATTCGCGCTCGAACACCGGTTCGTCAACGAATGAAACGTCTCGACTCGTCACTACTTTACGCGATTTCGGTAGCCACACGCGATAAGCTTTCGATTCGTTCGAATATCCCACGAAAACACCTTCTTCTGAACGCGACTCGAACTTTCCCTTTTGATTGTTTTTATTCAACACGAAGACTTTTGTACCGAACATCCGAAAATATATCACCGTGGGGGTTTTGCCTTTCCAAAGTCTGTACGGGATTTCTCCATTTAGCGATTTCGTTACGCACCGATTTCTCGTGTAGCACGCTGTGTTTACCGCCTCTGCCCAGAATGTCGAGGGAACGTTAGTTTGACGCATCATGCATCTAGCCATTTCGACTAGTGTTCTGTTTTTCCTCTCTGCCAGGCCGTTTTGTTGCGGGGTATACGGTGCCGTGAGTCTCCTTGCGATCCCGTTCTGCTCCAAAAATTGATCGAATTCTGTATTACAGTACTCCCTACCATTATCGGATTGCAGTGCTTTGATTCTTCTACCTGTCAGTGTCTCGGCTGCAGCTTTGTATTTTTTAAACGCGCCGAGAACGTCGCTCTTGTTTTTGATGAAAAACGTCTCGCACCAGCGTGACTTATCGTCGATGAACGTTACAAAATATTTGGCGCCGGAGAATGACGCGTTTCTCATCGGGCCGCAGACGTCTGTGTGGACTATATCCAATAGATTTTCGGTTCGATTACCTTTGTTTTCCGGGAATAGGAGACGTGTTTGCTTCTCGAGTATACACACCTCGCACTTCGACATCTGCTTCTTGTTTTCAAGCTTTAACCCGTGAACTACACCGTTCTTCGCCATGCTCCGTAAATCTCGCTCATTTAAGTGTCCAAGTCTGTGATGCCACTCATCTATATCGTTCTTCGCGCCTCTCTCCGATACCGTTGCGTTGTTTACCTCACTCGCCGAGTTACCTTTTTTTTCGGCTGTCTCGATCTCGTTACCACTCGATAGCATTGCTACCTTGTTTACATCGTCGCTCGCGCTGTTTCCCTTTCTCGCATAATATAGGTTTCCGATTCTGTCCGCTCGAAAAATAATTGCTCCGTCTTCACTTGTCACTATCGCGTCTTTTTCTCGAAATAGTACTTCGTACCCGCGATCGGTGATTTTTGCCACCGACATCAAATTCGTGCGTAAATCGGAAACGTAGTACACTTTCTCAAAATTTATTTTTCTGTTTCTCTCGCCGTTGCTCACCGATAATTTCACGTTACCCGCACCCGTAATGCTGGTAGACTCGTTGTTCGCCAAGTTCAACGTTTTGTTTTCACTCTTGATCTTCTCGAATTTGTCCTTCTCTGTACACATATGAGCGGTGCACCCACTATCCAGGCACCACACGTCACCGTTCACGCTCTCGCGACTATACATCGCGGTCTCGACTGTGTTCAACATCACCAAATTTCCGCTCGCGTCATCCGAAGACTCCGGTCCATTTTCGTCGTCTTCCGCCTGTCGTGCACTCATTTGCGAGTTCGATGGGTATCGTGATCTGCAATTCCTCGCTATGTGTCCAACTTTATCACATCGAAAACATCGCGGTCTCGGAGTTTGTCCTTGAGTCTCGTTTTTTTTCATCTTTCGGTTTCTCACGATGATCGATTGGCACGCGCCTGCCTTGGCGAAACTTTGCGTTCTTCACGTACATAGCACTCGTTTCCGCACTACTCTCAGTCGATTTTCTCGACTGAAATTCTTCCAGTATTTTTACTCGCAATATTTCAGGATTTGGCAACTCGTCGCGCGTCTCGATGGCGCAACGAAAGTTCTCGAACGAGTCAGGTAAACTGTACAGCAATAAGATTGTCAGCACTTCCTCGTTTATCACCAATCCGATCTCTTTTAATTTCGCGACTGCCTCGAAAAATTCGGTTAAATGTGGTCGCACGTTTTCACCTTCTTTTAACTTTGACAGGATTATCGTTTTCAACAGCGTGGCTTTTCGCGCCGGTCCTTTTGACTGAAACGTCGACTCGATTTTCAACCACACTTCTCTCGATGTTTCACACCCACGAATAATATTCAACTCCGATGGGCTTATCGATAAAATCATATCGGCTTTCGCTTTTGCATCTTTATCCTTCCAGGCAGCTACTCCAGCGCTTCCAGGCTCTGGTTTTACTTGTGCACCGTTCACATAAGACCACGTGTCGTTTTTCACTAATATTGCCTCCATTTGGAGTTTCCACGTGTCGTAATTTTCCGCGTTTAGCGGCTCGATTTTCATTATCGGCGACATTTCGACACATCCGCCGATGGTATTAATTGTCCGCACCACTTGAGTCTGATTAAACGGTTTCCCGTTTCTCTAACTTTTTATTCCCACACTTCGCTACACGTTGCGGCCACGTTGCCGCCGAATTTTTCACTCGCGACTTGAAACTGTAATTTATCGCACATTATTCGATTTCCTGGGCCCATAACCTCTTGGGCGGGTAAATAAATGAACTGGTCGTTTAATTATTATGCAAATATGATTGATTTATTATCGATACATGAGAAAAGCCTCGATCCACACAACGTCGTGTGCGCGTCGAACGGTAGCGAGAATCAGACTGACTCCCACCGAAGGGGGTGAGTCTAGTCGTCCCGAGGATCTCTCGATCGGTATTGCGGGGCGCTGACCAATGGATTAAAGGCTTTGTAATCCCAACAACTGCCAACCAATACAAATAACATATACAACCAAGAGACGCGGTATATAATGTAAATGTACCAGTGGCCGCACCCTCAAGAGACCGTGCAATTTACGATGACGATTTAGTCAATTACGCGTAAACGTGAAGTAAAAATGACTGTGATAAACTTAAAGCTTATGTTTTCTACTTTCTAATACACAATATCCTAATTTTTCGTTTGCCACCTTAACGGACCTGGAAAAGTCGAATGTATCGGTGTTCGCATAGTCATTTTTGGTTATGTCATAGCGCTTGAATACCAGAAGACTCAGTGTTCGCACCACGTGTTTATTAGTTACAGCAGTCATGTAGTATATTTTTCTCTACCGTAAAAGATATTTACCCTGGAAGAAAATCTCCCAAAAAGTTACTGAATACAGCTGTAGGTTAGAAAATTTTTCTTGTGCATAGAAAATTTCGGTTGGAGAAAAATCGTTCTGTAATGTTTTGCGATACAGCTGCACCATAGACATTTTGATACAGCTCTAGTGTACACTGGAACCTCTCATAGCGTACCCTCTCGTAGCGTACATCGGTAAATGGAGGGGCACATCTTATCGCTGTGATTGGACGATTTCATAAGAAAGAGTGAGAGGCACAAAGGTTTCGCGTGCCTGATTGGTTCTTCACTTAGCGTACATGTCTCCGCATTATGTACGCTATGAGAGGTTCCACTGTACAAGATTTTTCTCAATATAGATTTTGGGATACAGCATCGACTTGTTGAAACATCTCTAGTGTACAAGATTTTTCTCAACATAGACTTAGGTATACAGCATAGACTTGTTGAAACACCTCTAACGTACAAGATTTTTCTTCAGCATAGACTTTCAGATACAGCATAGACTTGCTGAATCACATGTAAAGTACAAGATTTCTCATCAGCGTAGACTTTGGGATACAGCATCGAAGATGTCTACACTAAAGGAAAATTTTGTACGCTAGAGTTGTATCAACAACATTTTTCTTTAGCGTAGACTTTTGGATACAGCCTAGGAGATGTTTATGCTACAGAAAAATCTTGTACGCTAGAGCTGTATCAACAAGTCTATGTTAAAGAAAAATATTGTATGTTAGAGCTGTACCAAAAAGTCTCCCTGAAGAAACATCTTGTATGCTACACTGTTAAAAATGCTTGAAAATTTAACATACAAAACGATAAGAGATTTACAAATCGGGTATATGGATTTCATATTAATATACTTTTTTGTAAATTTCAGAATATTATAAGAATTCTACGATGCTGGTATTTGAAAATTACAGTACATTAGTATTGTAATCTTCAGTTTAATATACCAACATTGTATTTGTGAATGACGAATGCATCTGAAAAATAATATACGGTATATGCATCCGGGCTTTATAAACGGTATATTAATAATCCAAAAAAAAACTGTTTACAGTGTCAATAAAATTGAAAAGTAATTTGGTAATTTAATTGCAAAAAAAATTGACCTTAGTACTTGGCGAGTTAATATGATACCGTAAACATTAAATAATGAAACAATAGACTACATTTCACAAACTCGCCAAGTACTAACGTCAATTTTTTTTGCAATTCAATTACCAAATTACTTTTCAATTTTATTTGTTTCTATTTTTCAAATTTCTTTTTCTCTTAATGCAGTAAACTTTTTAAATATTTTAATTGTTATTATTATTGTTTTTATAAATTTCTCTACATGACAAGTCCTCTTTACGTCAAAACTTTTTGCATGTAAAAATAAAAATACCGCTCGCTTTGTTTCAAATAATTTTTACCTTTAGTTCGTAGAATTTTCTCAGGCCTGGAGGTGGTCAACTATCCAAGTGCTGGTCCAGGGGGTCAGTACTTGTAACGCTACACGCATGTACTTGAGATGACATGCTGCGGATGTTTTCAGTTTATTTCAAAACTTTTTGCACATATAGACAGTATACCGCTAGTTTTGTAATCCATTGTGCTTTTTGGTGAAGAATGCCACTCGCGTAAATGTACTTGTCTCAATTTTCTTACCCGTGAGGGTTTTTTTGGGGGTAGTACAACTCTCAGAAAAAAGAATATGCGCCTTTCGGGTGCAAGGCGAATCTAAGTGGAGGAATGTTATACCTAAAACCCCAAACGCTCTTACCATCCGTGATTCTTCTTCTTCTTCTTCTTTTGATTGGAGCTGGCTCTGGGACCCAATTCTCGAGTTCGCTCGAAATTCGGTCGAGCGCTCGAGATGTTCGAATGATCTACTCGAAGGAAACGAAAAAATGGTATTCTCGAGATCGATCGACATGGCTTTCGAGCGGCATCTCGTATAAAACTTGCACGCGGTATTGCCAAGTCGCTCCGTTCACTTCTAAGCCAATGAACAGTCTAGCCTAACCAAAAAACACAATGTGTAAAAAAATTGAGACAAGAACATTTACGTGAGTGGTATCAACACCCCAATAAAAAACAGTGTTTCAAAAACTTGAGACATAAAAAATGTATCAGCACAAAAAGTTGTAAAATAAACTAAAAATATCTGCACGAAGTCAAGTACATGTTGTTCAACATATATATATATATATATCTCTATATTATAAAAAGATCTCGCCGCCGCCGTGTCAAGAATCGAGGGAGTTAGAAAAATTCGGGCTCAGGGCTTGGCGGAAGGGGGTGGGGCTAGCCCCAGCCCCTGGGGCTAGCCCCAAGCCTTTAGGGCACCCTTCGGGGGAGCACCCTTGGGGGGGGCACCCTTCGGGGGGTCACCCTTCGGGGGGTCACCCTTTGGGGGGGGGCACCCTTGGGTGGAGGCGATTGCGAACGCGCGCAGCGCGCGAGCCACAATAAAATCCTAGTATATATATATATATATATATATATGTTTTTTCCTTCAAAATCCAAGATTTTGTTTTGTTACTGATTTTTTCACCTTTAAATGCGAGAATTTCTTTTTAGTTGATTTAGGTTCTTTAGGTCCTTCGAGTTATTTATTTAAGATTCTTTAGGTTACTTAAAAATACTGTCTATATACATATATATGCTAACACCAGACATATATATATACTAGGATTTTATTGTGGCTCGCGCGCTGCGCGCGCTCGCAATCGCCCCCACCCAAGGGTGCCCCCCCCAAAGGGTGACCCCCCGAAGGGTGACCCCCCCCCCCCCCCCCCCCCGAAGGGTGCTCCCCCACAGGTGCCCGCAGCCTTGCGGGACCTATGTTTTTGGAAAAGGACTTAGAATAATTCGGGCTCGGGGCTTGGCGGAAAGAGGTGCTCGGGCTGGGGCTAGCCCCAAGCCTTTAGCCCCACCCTCTTCCGCCAAGCCCTGAGCCCGAATTTTTCTAAGTCCCTCGATTCTTGACACGGCGGCGGCGGCGGCGGGGAGATCTTTTTATAATATAGAGAGATATATGTCTATATATATTGTTACGCGCGTGGTTGAAATAAAACTCTCGGGTTATTAGAAAAAGGTCACGTAACTTTTATTATGGAACTCGATCCGCTGTCACGTCTTGTTCAGTCGCGGTGTCAACCGAAACTGTCTTGTTGATCTGTCTCCGTTGTCAAGTTCGTCGGTTGTCAAGTGCTCAAGTCTAGTGTGACGGGTTCGGTCTCAACCCCAATATGAAGTGAACTTGGCGCGCATCATTCGTTACACTACTCCCCTCCCTTTTGAGTTGCCGTCCCGGCAACTCCCTAAAACTACTGAGATGTGGTTGCCATGGTCCATCCAGTTCTACTCGCGACCTAATTACACTGCCCTGGCATTTGCCCTAGTCCCGAGGGAAAACCATGGCTGAAAAACCTGGGAAGGACAGTGTTTACAAATTAAAAGCTTCCGACACTTGATAAAATTTTGCATTAATGTCTCTGTCCCGCAACTGTCCTTGTCAGTCCTTAAATAATACAAGAAATTCATAAGTTCCAAATCGTTTTTCTCTCTTCTTTCTTTCTCTTCTTCTTTCGCTCCTTGGTGCAGTTTCTCCGGAGTCCTCTGAATCCTGAAGACATTCCTTAAGGATGGTGGGAAGGAAGGAGGGATTCACAGGAGTCCAAGGAAACCTGTGACATAAAAAATAACTCTGCGAAGAAATCTGCACCATAAAAAAATAAATCATTTCGCGGAATTGTCAACCCGAAATATCCGTCATCAATGTGCTACTAAGGAAAGATTTTTTAAATAATATCGGTCACTGCTGCGCGAGTAATAAAGTGTGCACCCTTATATTACCCTAGTGTTGCCGATCCGACAAAATATTCAGGTATTCATCCCAGGATGTTCTAAAGTAACCAATAACCGAGATTATGATCAGTAACCAAGATTATTTTGAGGTCACCCTAGCCCCTAGCCAGCGAAACCTGATCAGGAAGTCCCAAACTCTAACCAAGCCCAGTTAGAAATTGAGCTACAACCTTCTAGATTCTCCGGAAACCCTTAACAGGATGCCTTTCTACACTTTACCGGGTGAGACGAAGAAGCGTCCAAGGCTCCAGCCAAGCAATCAAAATACACTTTCCCCCATTGACGCTCTATGATCTGTCACCTCTAATAATCCTAATCTTCGAAAGGGGCTAAACGGTCAGTATGAACAATTTTCAATTTTCCTCGCGGGGGTTTTTGAATTCTGTAAACTACGTCGTTAATTTTCGTTTTTACTATAAATGGTCCTACCCAATCTCTTTGTAACTTAGGGCACTTTCCTTTGACTTTATGGGGGTAATAAAGCCAAACCTGTTGTCCGGGTTTAAAGGAAAGCATATGTGACTTAACGTTGAATCTGGATTTCATCTTGCCGCTTTTAATAAGGAATCGTTTCCGGATTTGGTCATGAATCGTATTCAATTTAATTTTAAGTTCTGCAACGAATTCAGGAAGATCGCTCGTTTTCGTAGAATCGTTATCATTCGGGTTTCCTCGTAAGAGTTCTAAGGGAAATTTCAGTTCCCTACCAAGCAAGGTCATAGCCGGTGAAAATTCGGTAGTTTCGTATTTTGAAGATCGATAAGCCATTAGAAAAAGGGGAACCCACTTGTCCCAATCTTTTTGATTTTCCGAAATAAATTTGGAGAAATAGTACAAAATGGTTCTATTTAACTTTTCTACTAAACCGTTAGATTGAGGATGTAAAGGGATTGTTCTAGTTTTCTTGATTCCCAAAAGAATCATAGTTTCTTTTAAAAGATTTGATTCGAAATTTCTACCTTGATCAGAATGGATTTCGAGGGGAATGCCAAAACGAGAAAATACTTCGCAAACTAGAGTTTCAGCTACAATTTTAGCTTGGAAATTAGGAAGAGGAAAGGCTTCTGGCCATCTGGTAAAATAATCAGTTACTACCCGAGGTGGAGGCCTGACTCTGACTCTGACAATATCGCTTGTGCGTTTTAACGCACCTGATGACGTGGAGAAAAAAGTATCCTGGCACCGATGGTATACCCATTTTCCGAGTATCTAGATTTTGTTCTCCAAGATACATTGAACTACACTGAAAAAAAATGTCATTGATTCAATAAATCCATCGTTTGCGGGCTGCCAAAAAGAAGTATTTTTGAATTAACTTTAGTTCTTATTCGTTCAATCCCTTTCAACACTGAAATAATAAAATATTATTTTGCTTATTTTAGAGTTATTGTTTCGATCTCGTATGGAATTGGAGGAATTAGAATTCAAATTAAGTTGATACCGCTTGTTTTTGGCAGCCCGCAAACGATGGATTTATTGAATCAATTAAATTATTTTTCAGTGTAATTATCGCAAAAAAATGTAAACGATTCTGTAAGTTAAAAAAATGATTGTCCGAAGCATAATGGGCATAAAAAAGAACAATCGTAAATCTGGAAATCAGGCGTGATTCTTAGATTTACAATTTTTCTTTTTTTTTTCTTTCATTTTTTTGGTTATCGACAATGCTCCTCGTAATGTGTAGTTACTTCTGTTCCAAAATAAACTGGATAGTTTATCGCACAGAAATCGTATTTGTAAGGTCGATAATCGAAGTTCGAAAAAAAAAATCGTACAGGAAGAAACGCGGAAACGTTAAATTTCACTGATGCTTGACATTTTTATGTACTTACGTTCGTCTACGATCCAACTACAATTTTATCATTATTATTTATTTGTCAACCGCAAGATCCTTTTTGCAAAAATACAGGAAAAAACAATAGAAAAATATTCGATAAAGATTAATATTAACATCGTCGACATTAATCATATTATGTATCGCAGAAAAATTATGCGTTCACGCAAAAAAAATGAAAACTCCTCTCTTGCTTTTCATTTTTTATTTAATTCCACCAGTATTCAAACGCTCCGAGATTTATTCGACGACCGAAAATATTAGATATTTTTTGGGTATACTATGCAGCCCTGATTTTAGCGGTACCAAATTTCTGGGGACTGCTATCTTGCCCCGGAATATCTGGTAAGCCCCCTTTCTTTTAGTACTTCTGTAAAATGTCATCAATTGCAACTGGTCGCATTACAACTGCTGGCTCTACACTTGCACAAAATTTAGTTTTGTACTTACTTCGTGCGTGAGACAAAACTACAGCATTCTGAGTGATAAAAGTCCTCTGTTATACTTGGCTAGGCACAACCCTTTCATTAATAAACAAGTCGACGTAGTGGCTGTGCAAGTACTGCACGATTTTTTTTTAAGCTTTTCTTCAACAAGAATGCTAAAGGGATCTTTTACGAATGAGAATACAAAGAAACGAAATAAACGAGATAAAACAAAACAACTTATTAATTGGATTAGTTAAACAACAATAGTTTTGTCAGTGCGCCATCGATTTCACTACATTCCTAGCATCGTGTTTAGAGAAAAACGCCCTATAGCATTTTTCGCTAGAAGCAACAGTTTTGAAAATAAATACGTTCAAATCGGAGACGACACCGCTTCCACGAGGATTACTTCAAAAGTTTTGCACGTTCAACAAAGTTCAACAACACATTTTCTACTGTAAACAATGCAAGGAATCACAAAAAAAGTAGAAAGTCAATAACTTGTTAATTGCATTAGTTACAAAATAATTCGTCGCTTAAAAATAGTCATTTTTTCGGATGATTTTTTTTTAATAGAAAAGCAGTATTACCATCGATTTCAACGTGTTTTATTTTAAAACTATTGCTTCTAGCGAAAAAACATAACGATATTTTCCTCTCAAAACGATGCAAGTAATGCATTACAATCAATTACACACCGATAAAGTTATAGTTATTAAAAATAAGAAACGAATTGTTGTCTAATTAATGCAAGTAACAAGTTATTAACGTTTGACTTACTTTTCTTTTTTCCTGGCATCGTTCACAGTAAGAAAGGTCGAGATCAACTTTTTTGTGGAAGCAAGACTTTTAAAGTAATCTGCGTGGAAACTGTATCGAAAATGATTTCGACGTACTTTTTCCAATCTATTGCTTCTAGGGGAAAATATCAAATACAGTTTTCCTCTTAAAACGGTGCAAGTAATGCAATAAAATGAATTGTGGACGAATAAAATGTTTTTTTTTTAATAACCGACGAATTGTTGTCCAACTAATGCAATTAACAAATGATAAGCTTTTAACGTGTTTGTCTCTATTCCTTGCTTCGTTTAAAGTAAAAAAGACCTTAATCATCTTTTTTATACGAGTAAGACTTTAAAAGTAATCTGCGATTTCGACAATTTTACTTTTAATAGTATTGCTTCTATCGAAAAATACCAAACAATGTTTTTCTCTTAAAACCGTGCAAAGAATGGAGTGAAATATATTGCACACCGATAAAATGATTGCTGTTGAAAATAAGTGTTACGTCCCGTAACTTTCGGGTCCTGTACCCTTGGAAAAATTCACGTAAAGACTCTGGAGCAGGCAAACAGGGATGCATGGCGAACGTTCGAAAAACCTGGAGGTCCATTATGCCCGCCTCGCGTAGTTGAGTGTCTATGAGCACTTTACACGTGGCCGGGTGGGCTCTCCAGTCACGCGGGTCGGAGCTCACGCGTCTAGAATATCGACTTATATCATTGTTTAAACAACCAAGGAATATCTCTTGTTGTTTATTTAAATTAGGATCACCGGACGCAGAGTAATCTGACCCTAGCCTCGTGCAAAAGGCAGAGCGACTTCGAGCTGTAACGCCGAGGTGCTCACAGAAAGACCCTAAACACTAAGAGGTCCCTGCAGTTAAAGCCGCCTAGACGTCTGCGTTTTTCTTTGCTGAAGAGTCGGTAAACCTGAGAGCCATAGCTTTTGCAGTGCGGAGTTGGGAGTCACACGTGGGCATCGGATGTTTTAAATAAGATATGTACATGAGATCAAAGACAAAGGATGGATTGTCAATCCCGCGAAAGACCTCGTCCGTTGACTTGTTTTTTTTTGGTGGTGCCAACTCCGGTGCGCACAGTTCGTCTTCTACCGTAAACAATCCAAGGAAGAAAGTGTTGGGTTGCAAACGAACGCTGTTGATTATAACTAAACCTACGTCATCGGTCGCCGGATAAAAATTGATAAACCAGCGACGATTGTATTTGCCGACGCGACCAGTGAGATCACCTTTCGGCAGAGCCAAACTTCTCAGGAACGACCACACCAACACAGTGCAACTGAGAAGGGAAGCATATCCGAAGAGGATGAACGTAGCAGAATGGGACAGCCCGAGGAGAACGAGAACGATATACCAAAGCGACTCCACAGCGCGTGTACGGGAGAAGGACGGAACGCTGCAGCCTACAACGAACAACGCTACAGTGAAGGCACCTCGTAGCATGCGTAAGAAGTGGAGGAAGCGTCATAGCCAGCGCCGATCCACGCTACAGCAAGGGCACTCCATAGCACGGGCGGAAGAAAAAGATGAAGAACAAGGAAGCTACGCAAGGCGGGGGCGCAAGGAGGACAACATCATAGGCTTACGGACAGCGGAGGGAGGGCGACGGAACTATAGGAACTCTCCTCCCTCCGCCTGTGGACACCCCGACGTCCCCTTGATGACTCCTATGGTTTATGAACAATAGGATTTAAATAATAATTGTTTAAGATACATATATATATATATATATCTTCACATAATTACATGAACATTCATATTATAGTTGTTGGTTAAATTTAAGGTTTATTCCATTAGCTTCAGGATATTGTTAATTAATTATTTCAATTATTTCAAAGATCGAGATTTCTCTAAATTAATAAATGAAGTTTGTTAATTTACAAAAGTACATCCGCATTTTTAAGTTTGTCGAGATCGAAATCATTATCTTTGAAAATATATATTTTATTGTTTATCGTCTTCAATAATTATTAATTGTCAATTAACAAATCGTTGCCTTTGTAAAATTCAGGAGTTTTATGCAAATGAGATTTGCATTATTTACCATAGATCGAATAACTTATGCATAATCGATAATTGTTAATTATTAATATTGAGACCATAGTGTTAATAAGCTAGGTCTAAGACAAAAGGCATGGTGGGGACGACTGAATGAACTCTAGTGGGTGCCCCCTCTCAGGGGTTATCATTTGTATATCTTCAGATGTCTATATAAGATGTAGCCCTTGACGCGCCGCGTCAGTCCCGGTCTACAGTTTTTTCGCGCAGTAGTTTTAATTCGCCGCTCAGAGTCACACTGGTTACCCGAACCTTTGTGGTAGTCGAACTTTGAAATTTTGGTCATAGCCGCGTGAGTTAATAGTTCAAGTCCGTCGTTCCCCGGTCATTAGTGAATTTTAGCCAATTTGAAGTGTAAGATTCAGTGACCACCTGTGTGCTCTTGTATTCCGTTCAGTTTTTGTTTCAAAATAAACCGCAGTGTTTAAAGAAAAAAATATCAAGTGTTGTGCCTTTAATTAATTACTGCACTCAACGATCACCCTACAACCGACTCCTGCTGCCGTTCACGCTGAAACTTCCCGTCACCTTTGACGTCGCACCATCGGTTCCAGCTACCCGACCATCGTTTTTACATCCACCCATCGGCCTTTACAGCAGTACCGGTAAGTCAGTTTTCCGTTTATTATCAAAGTCGAAGAAACACCCTTAGGCCTTTTCCCGAGCTTTTGCCCGAGAGGGTAGGCTCTAAACAAGGCCATAACACCCATCCGCCCTTTTAATTCACCTGTAATCTAGCGTAACAGGGAGAGCCTCACTCTCCTTTGCCTAGAGTGAATTTTCGGGAAAAACGGATCTGTGCCGTAACAAAAATTGGGGGCTCGTCCGGGATCCAAAGAGTGTTTCTTCGTCCAAATTATTTTTGCTTGATTTCACTTCTTCTTTGTAGTCTCTTTTCTTGTGCATGGGTATGAATTTTTGGTGTGAGTGGGTAACAGAACCTGGGAAACTCTGTTACCAATTATCGATAGCAGAACCTGAGAAATTCTGTCATTATTGTGTGTGTGAAAATTGTGAATAGAGCCTGGGAAACTCTAGTCCCAATTGTTAATGGTAGAACCTGAGCAACTCTGCCATTGACTGTTGTGAATGAATTGGCAGCAGAACTTGGTAAAATTCTGACTGTTAGTTGATGCGCTTGAGAAATATATATATTTGCTTTTATATTGTTCCGTATTGTTTGTGTGAGAGTATAGTTAAAATTCGGGAAAAAACTGTGTAAATTGCGTTGTATTCGGATATTACGGTGTTTCATTTTTCAGGAAATTTTTTTTGTGCGTTAAAATTAAATTTCTTTTTCAGGGAATTTTTTTTTTTTTTTTTTTTGTGCGTTAAAATTAAAATCATTTTCAGGAAATTTTGTGTGTTAAAATTAAAATCATTCCCAGGAAATTTTTGTGCGTTAAGATTAAATTCGGAAAAATTTGCGGCAGTAAATAGTGTCTCATTTTCAGAAAATTCTCGTGCGTTAAAAATAAAGAGTAAAAATTGCGATATTATAACGGTATATTATCATTCTCAGGAAATTGCGTGTTAGTTCTTTTGGGATCTGTCATTGGGAATTTTTCGGTGAAACGCTTATTATATGCATTCAGGAATTTTTTTTTATTATTGGTAACCGGTTAAATTGCGTGAAATAGAAATTTATATTTATGACTTCCTTGAGTAACTTACAAGTTTTTAAATGTAATGGGAACGCGTTCACACGGGCAAATTGACGATAAGGTTGTACACGAGTACCCTAACGAAAGGGAAATAAAAAAGAACGCGAAAAAATTTGATAATCTTGTCGTGGACGACGAATTAATTTCTGAGGACGAAAGCGAAGACGAAAACGCGACTTTGAAATCATCAGAAAAGGGGAGCGTCCCCCGTTTAGAAGAAACGAACGAATTTTTAAGAGAATTACCATCGGGATCTAAATTTTGTTCTAGCAGTTTTTTGGGAAATAATTCCGCTAAGATGCCTGACAATCCAGAACGTGTAGATGCTACGAGCTTGGCTCTTTTGAGGGATGCAATAAACTTAGTGCCGGATTTTGATGGGAAACGCGAAAATTTGGCCAGATACGTTATGGGGATGGAGGATGCGAAGGCCATGGTTGGCGAGGCCCTTGATGTGCATTTATTGCGGCTTTCGAAAACTAAGTTGTCATCCTCTGTTTGGAATAGAATATCAAAAATTACTTTCACTGGCACGACGGAATTAATTAGGTATTTGAAAAAGACATATGATCCACCGAGAGATATTTACCAGCTAACCGGAGAACTGGGAAGTAGTTTTCAACGTCACGTAGATTCGGTAGATGATTTTGCTGACCGCATCCAAGCACTCGCTGATCAAATTATGGACGCTTATAAAAGCAAAAATAATGATCTTCCTGCGGCCGAAAAAACGCGAATAGAAGAAATGGCATCTAAATGTTTTCAACGCGGTCTTAAAGATGAAATTCGTAGGGGTATCGGAGTACAACCTAATCTAAGTGACGCAATAAATAAAGCCAAAGAAGTAGAGCGCGAACTTGCGGATCTCGAGCAGCTTAGGGCAAATGACGAATCGAAAATTAGTAAGCCCCCGGAAAAATTGGAAAAAAAGATTAGCATAAATGTCGTAGAAAATGGGAATAGGAGCCCCAGTAAGGGATCGGGAGCGCCTGCAGTAGCGGGTGGTCTAGTATGTCAACTCTGTAATAAGAGTGGGCATGCGGCCGATACCTGCTGGGGATTGCAGGGTAAGTCTACGCCGGTCGCGTGCCAGCTATGTGGCCAGGCAGGTCACACCGCAGTCAAATGCGGGTCATTGGCCGCAGGGCCCCAAGCCGTCCGATCGACAACGGATCAGCTGACCGTCTGTCAGATCTGTGGCAAGCGGGGGCACTTGGCTGATAAATGTTTTACCATTCCTTGTCGTAAGTGTGGGCGAAAGGGACATTTGACGGAGTCCTGTTTTCAGACGCAGCAGTCTGCAGAAATGCAAAACTCTGCGGCGGGACCGGGTGCTCCGCAAATGGGGCAAAATATGCCATCTTCGCCGCCCATGCAATGCTACGCGTGCCAGGGATGGGGGCACATGGCTCGGAGCTGCCCTAGTCGAGTGAGTGGTCAAGGGAATCCAGGGATGCGGAGTCCTACTGGCCCACCCAATATCAGGGGGGTTGGATGGCCCGTGTCCTACGCCCAAGCGGCAGGATTCTCCTATCCTTCGTCGATCAGCTGTAGTTACTGTAGGCAAGGTGGCCACGTGATCGCTGAGTGTCAAGTCCGTGCAGCAAGGTACGGACCTCTGAACACTCAGGGAAACGGGGATGGCCTTCCTGCGCCGGGTGCCCAGGCAGAGGCCAACTCGCGGGTGCACCCAACCATGGTAATAGCAACATCGGAAATACCAACTCATTACCACGAATAGTCGATGTATACCTTACGCGAAAAACTGATGATATTATCTTGCCAACTATTTCATTAGACTGTCCAGATAGTTC
Source organism: Ephialtes manifestator (assembly GCA_963970395.1). Classification (NCBI taxonomy): domain Eukaryota; kingdom Metazoa; phylum Arthropoda; class Insecta; order Hymenoptera; family Ichneumonidae; genus Ephialtes; species Ephialtes manifestator. Next base: position 6,238,040 of record OZ019977.1, read on the forward strand.
AAAATCTTTGCTGTTTATGTTAGATTCTGGGGCCAGTAAAAATATCATTAAAAAACAAAGTGTAGCACCGGGTGCTGTAATCCTTCGAGATGAAATTTTGAGATTGAGCGGCATAACGAAAAATCTTGTTTATACATTGGGCTATGTTGTTGTAGATGTTCTAGGAAGGAACACCATTTTCCACGTAGTTCCTGATGATTTTCCAATCAATCAATCCGGTATTTTGTCATCGGAATATTTTCGAGATAATTTGGCAAAAATTGACTATGAGGAGAGTTTATTACAGATTCGAAAACTGGCTATTCCATTTCACACACGAGAAAGTATGATTTTTCCTCCTAAATCCACGCGTTTGTTTTATGTTAGGATAAAAAACGATGACGTGAGGGAGGGTTTCTTGCCTACTATATTGCCAAGTAACGGAATTGTAGTACACCAAGGTCGGGTGAGGAATCATCAAGGCAAGGTGTATTTGTATGCCACGAATCATAGTAATATTGCTGTAAAGGTAGAAATACCAGTAGCAAAATTATTGCCAACGATGTTATCGAAATCCAACGTAGAGTTTAAGCTTGAAAAATCCGTCGTAGGTACCCTCCCGAGCTCGAATTTAGTCGGAGAAAATCGAGTCATTGCAGTAGAAAATTGCGCAGCCAATTCCTCTATTGTAGGGAGTCCAGAGAGAGTTTTGTCTAGTTTAAGTCCAGTTCCAGAGAGAGTTTCGTGTCCAGAGAGAGTTTTGTCTAGTTTAAGTCCAGTTCCAGAGAGAGTTTCGTGTCCAGAGAGAGTTTTGTCTAGTTTAAGTCCAGTTCCAGAGAGAGTTTCGTGTCCAGATAGAGTTTTGTCTAGTTTAAGTCCAGTTCCAGAGAGAGTTTCGTGTCCAGATAGAGTTTTGTCTAGTTTAAGTCCAGTTCCAGAGAGAGTTTCGTGTCCAGAGAGAGTTTTGTCTAGTTTAAGTCCAGTTCCAGATAGAGTTTCGTGTCCAGAGAGAGTTTTGTCTAGTTTAAGTCCAGTTCCAGAGAGAGTTTCGCGTCCAGAAAGAGTTTTGTCTAGTTTAAGTCCAGTTCCAGAAAGAGTTTCGTGGCCAGAGAGTGTTTTGTCTAATTTAAGTCCAGTTCCAGAGAGAGTTTCGTGTCCAGAGAGAGTTTCGTCCAGTGTTGTTCCAGGTCCAGAAAAGAAATTGTTGTCTAGTGTTGTTTCAGTTCCAGAGAAGAAATCGTTGTCCAGTGTTGTTCCAGGTCCAGAGAAAAAATTGTTGTCCAGTATTGTTCCAGTTCCAGAGGAGAAGTCGTTGTCTATTGTTGTTCCAGGTCCAGAGAAAAAATTGTTGTCCAGTATTGTTCCAGTTCCAGAGGAGAAGTCGTTGTCTATTGTTGTTCCAGGTCCAGAGAAAAAATTGTTATCCAGTGTTGTTCCAGTTCCAGAGGAAAAATTGTTGTCCAGTATTGTTCCAGTTCGAGAAAAGAAATTGTTGTCCAATTTTGTTCCAGCCCCAGAGGGAAAATTGTTGTCTAGTGTTGTTCCAGCTCCAGAGAAAAAATTGTCGTCCAGTATTGTTCCAGCTCCAGAGAAGAAATCGTCTATTGTTCCAGCTCCAGGGAAAAAATCGTTGTCCAATATTGTTCCAGGTCCAGCGAAAAAATCATTGTCCAGTATTGTTTCATATCCAGAGACTCGAGCAGGGTATGGTAAGAATTTGGAGAGTGGAAAAAATTGTAGCAAAAATTCTAAAAAGTCTTCAGTTGATGTCCAGAAAAATTGTCGGTTTGAAAAGGAGAAACGGGATGAAAATCAGAAGAAAAAAATAACCGTAATTGATCAGATTGAGGTAGGGGATGAAAAAAGTAATGTTTCTCAATCTCATATTTCAGATGTTAATAAGAAATTTGTTTCGCTGTTTTTGTTTGTTTTGTTGTATTTATTCCAGACGTTCTGTAAAATGTCAAGTTCAACAGTAAATTCAGTTCCTGATAAAAAATCAAGAGACAATTGTAGTTTGGTGGCAAAATACAGTCAGAGATCGACGTCTGCACAAGAATATCTTGAGCCACTCGTAGGTTCAAGATTTATAATTGATTCCGATTGTTTCGCGTTTAGAGGGAAACTCTGCGATGAGTCACGGGTCGCGAAAGTCATGGAATTGTTGCGACTCGATCATCTAGCAGGAGATGAGATCTCTTCTATAAAGGAACTCGTAAGGGGTTGCGCGGATATATTTTACCTGCCAGGTGAGGTACTGGGCGCTACGGATGTCGTGATGCACAGGATACCCACCACAGACGATTTTCCTGTGAATTCGAAGCAATATCGTTTTCCAGAGGTTCATAAAGAGGAGATTCGTAAGCAGGTGGGAGAAATGCTTGATGCTGGATTGATCAGGCCCTCAAGCTCACCGTACAATACGCCTCTGTGGGTCGTGCCGAAAAAGCCCGACTCTCAGGGAAATAAGCGGTGGCGAGTGGTGCTGGATTTCCGGCAGCTTAACGAAAAAACGATTGGCGACGCGTATCCATTACCAAATATCGAGGGAATTTTAGATCAGCTGGGTGGCGCGAAATATTTTTCTGTTTTTGATCTTGCATCCGGTTTTTATCAAATAAAAATGCATCCGGATGACTGTCACAAGACTGCATTTACCACACCGTATGGACATTATGAGTACGTTCGTATGCCCATGGGATTGCGCAATGCACCTCCCACCTTCCAGAGAGCGATGGACATGGCGTTAATGGGTCTCCAGGGACAAGAGGTATTCGTATACTTGGACGATATTGTGGTATATGCGCGCACTTTAGAAGAACATAATGAAAAATGTTTAAGATTGTTTGATCGTTTGCGTAGAGCCAATTTATCTTTGCAGCCGGATAAATGCGAATTTTTGAAAAAAGAAGTAGGCTATCTGGGTCACCTTATCGGAGAGGATGGGCTAAAGCCCGACCCAAAGAAAATAGTTTCAGTTCGCGATTTTCCTCGTCCACGTAATGCTAAAAATATTCGCCAATTCTTGGGTCTAACGGGTTATTATAGACGTTTCATCGAAGGGTACGCGAAATTGGCTAAGCCTTTGACGACTCTTTTAAAATTAGATGCACCTTTTTTGTGGGGAAATGCTCAAGAAGAAAGTTTTCAAATCCTTAAGCACCATCTGTGCACAGAGCCTGTTTTAATTTTTCCAGATTTTTCAAAACCATTCATAGTCACAACAGATGCATCCGGATATGCAATTGGGGGTATATTGTCGCAAGGGGAAATTGGTAAAGATCGGCCGATAGCGTACGCCTCACGTACGTTAAATGAAGCTGAAACGCGTTATGATACATATGAAAAAGAGGCTCTAGCGATCGTTTATAGTGTGCTACATTATCGTCCGTATCTGTACGGAAGAATCTTTACTTTGGTAACTGACCATAAGCCGCTCACGTGGTTCCGGACTTGTAAGGATGGGAATGCGCGTGTGTTGAGATGGAGATTAAAATTGGCTGAATATGAATATGATGTTGTTTATAAGGCCGGCGTATCAAATGTGAATGCGGATGCCCTGTCTCGAAATCCAGTAGATTCAGAGCCTACGTTAACAGACGGCGAAATCTTCATCTCTCGGATTACGGGTAACCACGATTTAACAGATTCCGAGATATTAACATTGTTGGGGGATGAGGAGCACGACGGTGACAGCGATGAGGAATTCGAAATAGAGGACGAGCAGGTGAGATATGAGGAGCAGTGGTGGGCATCGCTCACTTCTGAGGAAAGACTCGAGGCGGTCAGCGAGGAGCCGGAGCCCATGCTGCCCATTCGTAAGAACGCCACCGCCAAGCCAGGGGTAAGTAGAAAAGGCGCTGTCACAAGTACTGATGAGCCTGCGGCGTCACCCCCTCGGATGCTCACTCGTCGGCAAGCCAAGCTGCAAAAGGAAGCCGAGGCCAAGCAAAAGCAGCTTGAAGAGAGACAACTGGAAGATTTTTCACCACAAGCGGGGTGTTCAACTTCTGGAAGAGTGGACCACGCGGAAGATGTTACAGCCTCCAACGAAGATCCTCTATGCGAAGATCCTCCATCCGAAGATTCTCCATCCGAAGACGAAGTAAGAGGGCCAAAGAAGAAGAAGAAGGGGCGTCGAATTGAAGATCCTCGGGAAGACTACTCCGACGATGAAGATAGTGACGATGACCAGTCACTCCACGGGGTTAACAACGAAGAGCTACCTACGGAATTTCCTGAGACTTCTATACGCGAAAACATTATTCAGTCGAGGGATTTATTTTTCACACGAAGGGACACTCTAGCGTATTTTTTAAATACCAAGGGTGAGCCTCTTGACCACGGGTCCCAAAAGCTGGCCGAGCGCAACGAGCTCCCGTATTTTCCTGACCTGTCGGTGGGAAAGGCGAGTGCTATAAAGCGAGGTAGCCGCTACCACGTAGCTCTACCAGTCAGCGAGGACACGGGTGAAGGGCCTTCCATAATTCTCTCATATATGCGCGACGCGATTCGGGGTTTGAAAGAGTGTATGGAAGCATCGGATATGCAGAGTGTGAGTTTCGCGAAAACTGATTTCGTAAGTAATGTACCGTGGGAAAATATAATAGCGGAGTTTCGATCGAATTTTTCAGGCAGTCCGATGAAAATTATTGTTTGTCACGGGATTATACGTTATCCTAATCGAGAGGAACGCGAAGGAATAATGCGCGAAATGCACAGCTCAGCGGTCGGAGGTCATCGAGGTGTTTCCAAAACTTATAATAGAATTCGGCATTATTATTTTTGGGAAAAAATGAAAGTTGATATTCAACAATTTATCCAACGGTGCCTTCCTTGTCAGCTAAAGAAATGCGTGCGTATAAAGACAAAACAGCCGATGATAATTACTGATACGCCGGGTAGCGCATTTGATAAAGTCGCGTTAGATATCGTCGGTCCGATTCCGAAAACGAAGCGAGGTAACGAGTATATTTTAACTATCCAGGATCAACTCACAAAATTTTGTATTGCAATTCCTCTAGCCAATGCCACTTCGGCAACCATAGCAGATGCACTGGTCAAGCATTTTATTAGTATTTTTGGACCTCCTAAAGCTATACTCACGGATCAGGGTCGAAACTTTTTAAGTGGGCTGATCAAACGAGTAGCTCGCAGATTTAGAATTAAAAAGGTTCGAACCACGGCTTTTCACCCTCAATCTAATGGGTCTTTGGAACGCTCGCATCATGCTCTGGGAGAATATCTCAAGCAATATGTGGATCGTGAATTTGACTGGGATGAGTGGGTGGAATTAGCTATTTTTAATTATAATACTAACGTTCATGAGGGGACAAAGCATACTCCTTATGAGTTAGTTTTTGGGAAAATTGCTAGAACACCTTCAAGCGAACCACTGCATGTGGAAGATAAACTTCCAACATATGATGATTATCTTGTTAAACTCGTTACCCAGCTTCACGAAATTCGAGAGATAGCCCGGTCGAATTTAATTACGTCTAAAGAAAAATCGAAGAAATTATATGATAAACGCGCGAATCCAAAGCTATTTAAGGTCGGAGATTACGTATTTTTACAACAGGGGCCGAAACCAAAAAAGTTGGGTGACCAGTATACCGGTCCGTTTAAAATCGTGGAGATTTTGGGCAATCATAACGTAAAAATTGAATTCAAAAATCGAAAAACACAAATCGTGCATGCAAACCGTCTTAAACATTCACATATCGTACCGCAGTAAATTTCTACGAAGCCAACAGGAGGCACCCTACTCCTGGAGGAAATAGTTTTTTATAAGTAAAATCCCATAAGCATGAAAACCTATATTACGGAATGAGTCAATGCTTCGCCAATTTTTAAGTACAAATATTTCGCCTATAGCTTATTTGTCGTAGAAAACAAATATATAATTTTTGCTTACTTGCTGAGATTTTTTTTTAATGCTTTTTCTTTGCAAAATATTATCTAAGCAATTGTGGGAAGAGGGGGGGTTATCTTTAATCAAAGTAGATTTTATTTTTGAAAGGCAGATCTGATGGATGCGGTTGGAAGAGAAGCTGGTCAAGCAATGACCGCTGGTGGTTGGAAGCACCTGCCACTATACCTCCGTCTGAGGGTAGTGGTATTGAAAGACATGACCCGGATTTTGGAAAAATAGTGCAAAATAATCAGGACCAGAGTAAAGTCAAAATACAGAATAAGAATCGGATTCTTCCTGTAAGAAATGCAAGTACCATGTTGTATCCCGATTTAACTGCAACAAGTGAAGCTCGATTTCTTTAAAGAGCGTTTTTCTCTTCTTATCATAATTAGAGTTTTGCCATTTTTCTTCCTTCAACAGTTTATATATATTTTTTTTAAATCTAAATACATAATTGGTCCTGATTAATATATTCTCAAGTAAATTGTTGCATAGATCATTCCTTTATTTTATTTTTTATTTTTTATTTTTTTTTTAAATATTTGAAATGGCAAATTATTTTAGCTTCTGGTGTGAATGTGAATTTATAATCCTCCTTTCATATTAATTCTCTTTCCAAGAACTTCCGAAATATTCCTATGCGACTATAATTTGATCCTTAATTATGTTTGTGGTATCTCGTTCCAATCCTTGTATAACCCTGAACCGAGATACAAAAGAGATATTTTTAATTACGTAATAATTCAGTTATTATTTAGCCTAGATAAATTACAATTAATTTTTTTTGTCAGCAATTTGAAAAATCTGAAGTTAATAGCCTAGCCGGATAAATAGTATTAATAGTAGTATAAGTATGTTCAAACAATATTACAAGATTAAGTGAAAAATAATTTGAGGAGCGATAAGGAGGGGATATTGTAAGGATTGGCATTCCATCTTTGGGTTTCCTTGTAAAAATATGCACGCTTTATGTTTCATACATATACTGTTTTTGTATTATGTTTAGCCCGTGTGATTCCAACTGAGCATCCCAAGGTAGGCCTCTCCGAGGTCGAGCGCCGTTTTTCAAAGCGACGCTCGTCTGAGGGGGGAGGTGTTACGTCCCGTAACTTTCGGGTCCTGTACCCTTGGAAAAATTCACGTAAAGACTCTGGAGCAGGCAAACAGGGATGCATGGCGAACGTTCGAAAAACCTGGAGGTCCATTATGCCCGCCTCGCGTAGTTGAGTGTCTATGAGCACTTTACACGTGGCCGGGTGGGCTCTCCAGTCACGCGGGTCGGAGCTCACGCGTCTAGAATATCGACTTATATCATTGTTTAAACAACCAAGGAATATCTCTTGTTGTTTATTTAAATTAGGATCACCGGACGCAGAGTAATCTGACCCTAGCCTCGTGCAAAAGGCAGAGCGACTTCGAGCTGTAACGCCGAGGTGCTCACAGAAAGACCCTAAACACTAAGAGGTCCCTGCAGTTAAAGCCGCCTAGATGTCTGCGTTTTTCTTTGCTGAAGAGTCGGTAAACCTGAGAGCCATAGCTTTTGCAGTGCGGAGTTGGGAGTCACACGTGGGCATCGGATGTTTTAAATAAGATATGTACATGAGATCAAAGACAAAGGATGGATTGTCAATCCCGCGAAAGACCTCGTCCGTTGACTTGTTTTTTTTTGGTGGTGCCAACTCCGGTGCGCACAGTTCGTCTTCTACCGTAAACAATCCAAGGAAGAAAGTGTTGGGTTGCAAACGAACGCTGTTGATTATAACTAAACCTACGTCATCGGTCGCCGGATAAAAATTGATAAACCAGCGACGATTGTATTTGCCGACGCGACCAGTGAGATCACCTTTCGGCAGAGCCAAACTTCTCAGGAACGACCACACCAACACAGTGCAACTGAGAAGGGAAGCATATCCGAAGAGGATGAACGTAGCAGAATGGGACAGCCCGAGGAGAACGAGAACGATATACCAAAGCGACTCCACAGCGCGTGTACGGGAGAAGGACGGAACGCTGCAGCCTACAACGAACAACGCTACAGTGAAGGCACCTCGTAGCATGCGTAAGAAGTGGAGGAAGCGTCATAGCCAGCGCCGATCCACGCTACAGCAAGGGCACTCCATAGCACGGGCGGAAGAAAAAGATGAAGAACAAGGAAGCTACGCAAGGCGGGGGCGCAAGGAGGACAACATCATAGGCTTACGGACAGCGGAGGGAGGGCGACGGAACTATAGGAACTCTCCTCCCTCCGCCTGTGGACACCCCGACGTCCCCTTGATGACTCCTATGGTTTATGAACAATAGGATTTAAATAATAATTGTTTAAGATACATATATATATATATATATCTTCACATAATTACATGAACATTCATATTATAGTTGTTGGTTAAATTTAAGGTTTATTCCATTAGCTTCAGGATATTGTTAATTAATTATTTCAATTATTTCAAAGATCGAGATTTCTCTAAATTAATAAATGAAGTTTGTTAATTTACAAAAGTACATCCGCATTTTTAAGTTTGTCGAGATCGAAATCATTATCTTTGAAAATATATATTTTATTGTTTATCGTCTTCAATAATTATTAATTGTCAATTAACAAATCGTTGCCTTTGTAAAATTCAGGAGTTTTATGCAAATGAGATTTGCATTATTTACCATAGATCGAATAACTTATGCATAATCGATAATTGTTAATTATTAATATTGAGACCATAGTGTTAATAAGCTAGGTCTAAGACAAAAGGCATGGTGGGGACGACTGAATGAACTCTAGTGGGTGCCCCCTCTCAGGGGTTATCATTTGTATATCTTCAGATGTCTATATAAGATGTAGCCCTTGACGCGCCGCGTCAGTCCCGGTCTACAGTTTTTTCGCGCAGTAGTTTTAATTCGCCGCTCAGAGTCACACTGGTTACCCGAACCTTTGTGGTAGTCGAACTTTGAAATTTTGGTCATAGCCGCGTGAGTTAATAGTTCAAGTCCGTCGTTCCCCGGTCATTAGTGAATTTTAGCCAATTTGAAGTGTAAGATTCAGTGACCACCTGTGTGCTCTTGTATTCCGTTCAGTTTTTGTTTCAAAATAAACCGCAGTGTTTAAAGAAAAAAATATCAAGTGTTGTGCCTTTAATTAATTACTGCACTCAACGATCACCCTACAACCGACTCCTGCTGCCGTTCACGCTGAAACTTCCCGTCACCTTTGACGTCGCACCATCGGTTCCAGCTACCCGACCATCGTTTTTACATCCACCCATCGGCCTTTACAGCAGTACCGGTAAGTCAGTTTTCCGTTTATTATCAAAGTCGAAGAAACACCCTTAGGCCTTTTCCCGAGCTTTTGCCCGAGAGGGTAGGCTCTAAACAAGGCCATAACACCCATCCGCCCTTTTAATTCACCTGTAATCTAGCGTAACAGGGAGAGCCTCACTCTCCTTTGCCTAGAGTGAATTTTCGGGAAAAACGGATCTGTGCCGTAACATAAGCAACAAATTTTTGTCTAATTAATGCAATTAACAAGTTACTAGCTTTTTAATTGTTTTTATTTGGCCTTGCATAGTTCAGACTAAGAAAGATCGTAATCAACTGTTTTCTAAAACCAAGACTTATAGAGTAATCTGCTTGACGGCTGAGGCACCACCGATTTCAACGCATGTTATTCTAAAACTATTGGGTATAGCGGAAAATACCAAAGTGCATCTTCTTTTTAAAACGGTGAAAGGAATAGAGTGAAATCAATTTCACACCGATAATATAATTGTTGTTAAAAATAAGCAAATTCTTGTCTTATTAATGCAATTAACGATAATTAACTTTCAACTAGTTTGCATCGATTCATTACTATTTTTGCAGTAAAAAAGATCTTGTTTAACTTTTCTGTAGGAGTAAGACTTTGCCTTGAATTTCAACGTAATTATTTTCAATAGTAGTACTTCCAGCGAAAAGAACCAAGGGACGTTTTCCTCCCAGAACGATGCAAGGAATACAGGGGAATCAATTGCAGACCGATAAATTTATTGTTGTTGAAAATAAGTATTAACTTTTAATTTGTTTATCTTTATTCATTGCATACTTTAGAGTAAAACATAACGTCATGACGTAGAAGCTGTGTTGCCATGAATTTCGACGTAATTATTTTCAAAACTATTGCTTCTAGTGGAAAATACCTTACGACGTTTTCGACTAAAAAATGGGAAAGGAATGCAGTAAAATCAGTTGTGGATCGATGAAATGATTGTTCTTAAAAATAAGCAGAAAATTGTTGTCTAACAAATGCAATTAACACGTTATTAACTTTTAACTTGATTGCAGTCATTTTATCGGTGCGCAATTAATTTCACTGCATTCCTTGCACCGTTTTAAATGGAAAACGTCCTTTAGTATTTTCCGCTAGAAGCAATAGTTTTTAAAATAAATACGTCGAAATCAATGGCGACACAGCTTCCACGCACGTTACATTAAAAGTCTAACTCCTACAAAAAAGTTTATCACGACATTTTTTACTCTAAACTGTGCAAGGAATAAAGAAAAATCAGTTAAAAGTTAATAACTTGTTAATTGCATTGGATATACAACAATTTGTTGCTTATTTTCAACACTAATCATTTTATCGGTACTCAATTTATTTTAGTGCATTCCTTGCACAATATTAAGAGGAAAACGTCTTTTGGTATTTTTCACTAGAAGCAATACTTTCGAAAATAATCACGTCGAAATCCGTTGCGACTTAACACCCACGCAGATAACTCTAAAAGTCTTATCCCTACAAAAAAGTTTAACAGGACCTTTTTCACTTTAAACTATGCAAGGAATAAATAAATATAAGTTAAAAGTTAATAACTTGTTAATTGCATTAGTTAGACAACAATTTGTTGCTTATTTTCAACAACAACCATTTTATGGATACGCAATTGATTTTACTGCATTCCTTGCACAATATTAAGAGGAAAACGTCTTTTGGTATTTTTCACTAGAAGCAATACTTTCGAAAATAATCACGTCGAAATCCGTTGCGTCTTAACACCCACGCAGATGACTCTAAAAGTCTTATCCCTATAAAAAAGTTTAACAGGACCTTTTTTACTTTAAACTATGCAAGGAATAAATAAATATAAGTTAAAAGTTAATAACTTGTTAATTGCATTAGTTAGACAACAATTTGTTGCTTATCTTCTACAACAATCATTTAATGGATACGCAATTGATTTTACTGCAGTCCTTGCACAATATTAAGAGGAAAACGTCTTTTGGTATTTTTCACTAGAAGCAATACTTTCGAAAATAATCACGTCGAAATCAGTTGCGACTCAACACCCACGCAGATAACTCTAAAAGTTTTAACCCTACTAAAAAGTTTAAAAGGACCTTTTTCACTTTAAACTATGCAAGGAATAAATAAATATAAGTTGAAAGTTAATAACTTGTTAATTGCATTAGTTAGATAACAATTTGTTGCTTATTTTCAACAGCAATCATTTTATCGGTACGCAATTGATTTTTCTGCTTTCCTTGCACCATTTAAGAGGATAACGTCCTTTGGTATTTTTCACTAGGAGCAATAATTTTAGAAATAATAATTTCGAAATCGGTTGCGACACAACACCCACGCAGATTACTCTAAAAGTCTTGCTCCTACAAATAAGTTGATTACGACTTTTTTTTACTCTAAACTATGGCTCCGTGTCATGGCTTAAACTCGAGGGACTGACCTAACAACCGACTGTGCGAAAGAAATTCACTTGTTGAATGTGATTGTTGACCGCTGTTGTTTATTGATGTTGGAGAGTTTCGGCAAAGAAACGGTCGATGGGAAGGAAAATCCAAGTTTACGTTTCGGCTCTGATCTGAGCCCTCTTCAGAATTTATTGCGCTAATCTATAAATGGAATTACAATTTGGAATAGTAATGTGATATATAATTATTATTAACAATTAACAATAAGTTTGTTATTCTGAGTTATCCAGCCAGCGACTCACCAATGCGCATCAAGAATAGTGCCTTCGACACCCACCGTCGTACCCATTTATTTAGTAGAATAAATGAGACTGCGGATTTTTTATGCAAATTGTTGACCCAATATTATTATAAAAATTATGCCCTTATGGGGAAAGACGCCTAGTGTCTCGATTTTTCAACCGGGTCCCCCGATTGAAACTTTTAGCCACCTGTTGGAATTGGAGCCTCGAGTTTTAGGTTAGATTTGACTGCCAGCCCGAAAAATCAAAAACAGAGAGACAAATGTTGTAGAAAATTGAAACTAATCTCAAAACACATTAAAAATAGCATGACAGAAATCCTTACCGATTCACTTTAACCGATTTTATATTAAAAACACTACATTTTACCAAAAGTTTCAACCGGGGAAGCCGGTTGCACGTGTTTGCCTCGTCGCTGATCAGCCGCACGAATGTAGGTCAGTGTCGCATCGACGCCACTTTGTACCCCGACCTACACCAACCTCAAGGCGTTTCCTTAAGCTAGTCACATTTTATATATCATCCGATTTATATATTAAACTATTATCAATAATATAACTATTTACATTTTAGTAATGATTTATCTGAAAAAGTGAAATATAATGTTCTGAAAAACCGATATTAACGAATTCTCGTGTCGTTATTCATTCCCTCCACCACCTCAGTTTCTTGCTTAATAAATTACTGACTACTATTATTTATTATTATAAAACATGTTACGTCATTGTTGTTAATATTAAACCCAATTAAATATTTACGAAACTAACTTATAGATAAACCTTATATCATCTGAATATTATCTAGATCATTGTATTACTCGGTGTTGCAAACGAATATCCCATCCACCGCAATCAACTTATTATTAACATTATAACTAACGTGATTATCTATACTCTAGTCTTTTGAGTTACAATGTTGAATCGTCAGAGAGCGAATTAGTGTGTCGCGCGCTGGCAGAAAGTGACTATACCGACATGTCGTGGAAATGTTGTTATCGATTTTAACTACATTTTATTATTAATTAAGACAACCTATGTTGATCCATAATTATAAATTGGGAAAATTAATGTTGTAAATTAGAGCTGTAAATAATATTTATTTATGTTTTTATGTGTATTTTTGGTGCGAACTATAATTGCAATTGTTAATTAATCTTTATAAAAACGAATTGTACGTAACAATCAACTTGACGCATTACTTATTTTTCGTTTGTGAAACCAAATTGTAAATCATAATAAATTTTTATTTTAATAAATTTTTATAAAACCGAATTGTAAATAATACTCAATTTTTCAATGTCTGTTCTGTAATTTACCGAGTTTGTGTCTTTTTTAATCCAAATCATTTCAAGCAACAGTCTTTTAGTTACTGCCGGTTCTATCGCCAAGATCTTAACATCGTCGAATCTGAAATTGTGGTTGTTCTCTCTCACATGTGCGGACAACGCCGAGTGCTCGCGTGACAAATGGTTCAACCTGCTTTTGTGTTCGTTTATTCTTGTTTTCAGGTATCGCTGCGTCTGCCCAATGTACGTCGCGTCACAATTATCACATGGAATGCTATATACTACTCGAGACTGCATTAATTTCGGAATTTTATCTTTCGTGGATCCGATTATTGAAAAAATATTATGACCGTTATTAGTTACTAAATTTATATCAAATTCTTTTAACAATCTGATCAACGGATAGTGTAAATGCTCGATGAACGGAAAATTCATCATTCTTTTGGTGTTAAAATCTGGTTTTATAAAATTATGCCCCATAAGGGCATAATTTTTATAATAATATTGGGTCAACAATTTGCATCAAAAATCCGCAGTCTCATTTATTCCACTAAATAAATGGGTGCGACGGTGGGTGTCGAAGGCACTATTCTTGATGCGCATTGGTGAGTCGCTGGCTGGATAACTCAGAATAACAAACTTATTGTTAATTGTTAATAATAATTATATATCACATTACTATTCCAAATTGTAATTCCATTTATAGATTAGCGCAATAAATTCTGAAGAGGGCTCAGATCAGAGCCGAAACGTAAACTTGGATTTTCCTTCCCATCGACCGTTTCTTTGCCGAAACTCTCCAACATCAAAAAAAAAAAAAAAAAAGAAATTCACTGGCAAATAATAATTAGAGGTGTCTCAATCGCGATCTTTGTTTTTCAACGAATTTCGAATTCAAAAAATTATAAAAAAATTAAGTCGCGTATTTCGTATAGAAGGTGGATATTAACGTCAAAATACATACTTTTGCAGTAAAAAAATAAATAAAAAAAATTAAAAATGTTTTTTGACACACCCTAATATATAGACATATTTACATATATAGACAGTATTTTTAAATTAACCTAAAGAATCTTAAATACATAACTCAAAGAACCTAAAGAACCTAAATCAACTAAAAAGAAATTCTCGCATTTAAAGGTGAAAAAATCAGTAACAAAACAAAATCTTGGATTTTGAAGGAAAAAATGCAGATTACAAAAATCGAGAAAAGAAATTAGTGAAAAATAAATTTCAACATTTCAAAAAATTAAATGCAGTACTTGCCCCAATTTCATATATTAGATGCAAACTTTTACCCTTTTTCCATTTTTCACATACATTGTAAAACAATTGATTAATTCTTGTAAAATTTCTTAATGTCCACTAATCTTCGCATTTTACTTCCAGTTGAAGCACTTTTCGGACACTATTTTATTTCTTGGTATCTCTCTCTCTGTTCGCGCATTTTAAACATAGGTTTTTCACTACCACGGTTGCCTGTAGCGCGCTCTGTCTTTCCACCTGCACTACACACGCGATGTTTCACGATGTCCTCTCTCTTGCCGCTCGGTCCCACGACACGGCTACGTTGATGATCGCTGGCTAAGCGGCGGTCGCTATACTTTTCTGTTGTTGTCGCTTTCTTCTTTTGCTGCTGATTTTGATTTACGTCGTCTGCCCAAATACCTTCTGTCCTTGCTCCTCTTACGAGTCTTAGGTAATACGGTGATTGTATTTATCTTCAGCATACCTAGTATCTTAATTTTCTTTTTACCGTTGTTGCTACCAGATGTTTTATCTGAGCTGCTGTCCTTCCTGATATCGACGGTGTCCCTCTGTGGATTCGCCCTCTCGGTTGGCATCTCGGGACAAAAATGGCACCCCTCGTTCACGGTATTTACACTCTTCCTCGTCGGTACCGGCAAGCTCCGTCGTTCTTTAGCAGACGGGCAATCACGTGCAATGAGTCCCGGCTTGTCACACAAAAACACTTACGTTCTGCGAACGCATCAGTTGGCAAGGTTCTTCGCGTTGGCGGGTGCGAGTTGTCAGATTTCGCAGAACCCGTTTGCACCATTTTACTTATTTCTATTGCACCGTTGACTGACTCGTGCAATGTATAATAGTTTCTTGACCGTACCAAAGTCTGCACCTGACCATGCAGACCGTTCTCAAAATTCATCTGTCCACACTTGCGTATAACTTTTTCAACTGCTCGCGCTTCAATATCGGTATTCACGATCTCACACAGTTTTTCGGTCACCTCCATTGTAATCTGCTCTGCTCTGGCGGCGTAAACACTTATTGCTTCGGACGGCTCCGGGCGAAGCGAGTTGAACTCGATCTGTAGTGCTGCTAAAGATTTTTGCTTACCATAGAGCGCGTCAAGTTCGTCACGTAACTGCTTGACAGTCTCGATAGTCTTGTGTTCTGTTTCTCGCATAGCACGATCGTCGAGCATACTACTGAGCACAAATTCAAGCAAATCTGCGTGATGCCGCTGTTCAACTTTTCCAAATGCTGCTTCCACCGATCTCAAAAATCCTTTCAATTTTGAGGGGTCATTTCCATCGAAATTTCTGATAAGCTTGAGGGCTTCTCCTGGTTCCAAAGTCCAAGCCCTTGCTGATAGCTCACTGTTTCCTCTTGCACCAACATGTCTATCACCTCGTCTAGGTTGTTCACGTAATTCTGCAACCACCTCTGGTAATCGTTGTATTCTTCGTTGCAATTCATCCCTGTCGGACGCCGTTATCCCATTCGGCGCAGCGGAATTGCCTTCTCTTCGAGTCGACGGATCAGCGAATCTCGGAAGGTTTCTATTTTCTCCTTCCCTTCGAGATTCTAGGACGCTCGGGTCCCAGTCCCAATCGTGGATGTTCCGTCCTACGTTGAGCGTTGTTCTTCTTGGAGAAAATTCTTGCCTATGCCCAGCTTGGTTCAGGGTTCCGTTTTCGATGGTAGGCGTTAGATGCATGAGACGTTGAATTTCATCGTTCACAATTCTCTCCGATGCTTCGTTGTTTCTGGCTGCTAAACCCTCGTTAGCTACTGCTTCGGCGTTTGCTTCCGCCATTTCGTCTCGTCGTTCAAAAAGACTGAAGTCAATCTCTTCCTCGTTAAACTTGGAGCCTCGTCTTATATTAACTCCACGTTCCAATGTTTGACTTCGTGTTACTGCCCTTTGAACACGTTACGTGGTATTCGGTTGTATGGTGATCTCGATGACGGCTCGCCCAGCGCCCGGCTGGTGCGATGTGCGATATCCTGTAAGGCACCTTCCAGTCTGCATATCACGTCAACCTGTATTCCCAAACCAAAACTTCTGACCGACCTTACCGTGGTGAAAGCACTCATATGCCTCGACGTCCCTTTTCACACAATTCTTCTTTCAATTTTACTTTGCTGACTCATGCTGTCGAGCCGCTACTTCACTTTATCTTTTCACTATTTACTTACAATCCAACGTCCGCGTGTTGAATTGCACCAGGCCCTCGCCGCAACGACAACAAGTTGAGTTTGGCTCTGGATTTTCTTCACCAACTTAGCTGAACTTCCGGCGTAATGACTGTTACACTTGCGTCGGTTACGCTGCACTATAATTGTTATGGTCACTTCTAACTTTTACGTTCACTTTGGCAGATCCCACCGCTGCCACCAATGTTATGCCCGCAGGGGGGTTAATTTAACATATATTTTATTTATTGTGATCGT